>ONZH01003771.1:0-23719 GCA_900303285.1 Rhinella marina | reverse complement strand
AAAAAGCACTAAATGCTTGTGCTCCAATGTCTCCTCCTCCTCCAGTTCAGCCCCCACCGGACTCATGTGGCCATGAGATGCAGTCTCCACATCTCCAGTCCCCTGACCAGAAAGATTTTGCAGCATCTGTTCCAGGACATGATGAAGTAGAATGACGTTGTCCATGCCGTAGTTCTGGCGACTGACAAATAACGTGGCCTCCTCAAAGGGCCAGAGCAAGCGGCAGGTGTCACACTTGAGCTGCCACTGGCTGACATCAAAATTACACAGGGGAGTACTCCTGTCCACTTGGATCATTAAGAAATCGTTTATGGCTTTTCTCTGTTCGTACAGTCGGTCCAACATATGGTGGTGGAGAAGGAGCCGGACATTAGCGCAGAATCAGCAGTTTGACAACGAGGAGGAGAAAGTGGCGTCACCTGTTCAAGTTGCTTGTGTGGCTGGGCAGGAAGACTGGGGACTGGGCCACCTTCTCTTCTACATATTTGTGCAGGGCTGGGACTGACTTTTTGGCAAAGAAATGATGGCTTGGGACTCTCCACCTCGGCTCGGCACAAGCCATCAGTTCTCTGAATGGTGCAGAGTCCACCAGTTGAAAAGGGAGGGACTGCAGCATGAGCAACTTGGACAGGAGCACGGTCAGCTTCTGCGCTGTAGGATGGCTGGACGCGTACTGCTGTCTCTTTGCAATCGCCTCGGTGAACGACTGCTGCTGTAATTAGTGGCGAGGAATAAGAGGTGGAGGAGCAGGAGCATCTGGAGCGGTAGATAATGACAGACAGCTCCCTTCAGCAGAGGTGCTAGAGCCTTGGCTGCCTGAAATGGGATGCGTGCAACTGGGTGATGCTGCTGTTGCTGCTGCTGACTGGACCGCCACATCTGAGCCACGGTTCTCCCAGGCCACCTTATGGTGACACTGCATATGTTGGCACAGGGCCGTGGTGCCAACATTAGCACCCTGGCCACGCTTCACTTTCTGACCACAGATTCTACATATAGCCATGTTCACCTCCTCAGGCATCTTAACAAAAAACTTCCACACCACCGAGTAGGCGATTTTAACACCAACACTCCGCACTGACTGAGTGGTACCTCCGCTGTCTGGCTGAGCCCCTGCGCCGCTTTTTTCAAGGCCGGAAAGCACCTGCGAAGAATGCGGTCTACCCATCATCCACCCAGCTACATCATCATCAACTACAGTTTGCACGTCGCTAATGTCCTCCTCTGCACTGTCTCGGTGTACAAAGCTTGACCGCTCTTAACATCACTTCCCACTACACTCTCCTCATCAGTACTTGACCGCCTACTGGAAGGAGCGGATTTCTGCCCCACCTCTTGGCTTTCCAGTAGCTGCTGACTGTCCTCAAGTAGTTTGTCCTCGCTGTATAGTGGCACAGAGCCCATAGCATATAGTGCTTCTCTGGCTGAGGGAACCGAAAAGGACAGAGGCAGGTTGAGGACAGGTGAGTGCACTGGAGCTGCTCCAGGCCCATGCCAACTAAGGGTTGTGTCTGACGAACCCACTGACTCTTGGCTGGGGGTTTCAGATGTCATCTGGGAGGAAGTGGATGACCGAGTCAACCATTCAAGAACATCTGGGTTGGTGGTCAACACACGACCACTAGATAACACCGGTAGCTATGGCCTCGCCCAGTGACCCCTAATGCCGCGTCCCCTTCCTCTGCTGAGACCTGTGCCTGTTCCCCAAAGATTTGTGCCTCTGCCTCTCCCCTGTGAAGGGCCTGTCACCCCTCTGTCTGACATCCTGTTTGATAAAAAAAAATTAAAATAAAATAAAATGAATACCCCCAAAAATTATACTTTGCTCACTGCCTTGCACAACAACTGTTTCTTTCAGAAATAACGTCACCTACACAGTGTGTTAACAATGGGTTGCTGAACTGCAGTACAATGGGTTACTGCACAGCACTATACACTTTGTTTATACAGCGACTGACGCTGCGACTATCGATTTAAAAGGAACGAGCCCAGAACCACGTCTTAATTCTTTTTTGGGCAATTCAACTTCACTGACTACGTTAGCACAATATCACGCTTTTCGGTTTGGATGGCGAATGACGCCAAAAATACTTAGTTAAAATGAACAACCGCAAAAAACCTATTAACTGTTTTTTGGCCAAGGAAGTTTTACCCAACACAACACAAAAGATAACTTTTTTTTTTCTCTATATATGTACCCCAAACAAAGCTCTGACCCTCTTACTGCACTGCAACAAGGAACACAAGAGGTGCTTCTTTGAATAAAGCACCCCAATACAGCCTTTAGAACAGAGTGCCCCAAACCCCAATGCCCAGTCACTGCTGCTCTGTGTACCAGAATAGCGATTTCACTGCCTGATAATCCCCTATGGATTCCGTCCCTCTCCTATCCCTGCAATTCAGATAATCTATGCCTGATCTCCTCATTTCTTTTCTTTAGCAACATTTTTCTATCACTTGCCCTATCTCCCCTGACGTCTGTCTCTGGTCTAAAATCAATTGCAAATGGCGGATTCCAGCGCTGCAGAGCTATTTATAGGGCTGTGACCAGTGGCGTAGCTATAGGGGTCGCAGCGGTCGCAGTGCGACCGGGCCTAGCAGGGGCCGAGGCCCCCCCTGCAGGCCCACACCAATTAGGCAAGGTGCGGCGCGGCCCTGCAGAGGGAGATGAGCGCTTCCATTGTGGAAGCGCTCATCTACATAGTCATCTGTATCGCTGTCCTCAGGACGGCGATACAGATGCCTGTACTGCGGGGCAGGAGAGGGAGAGGCTTCTCCCCTGCCCGTTCCTCTGATAGGCTGCAGGCACTAGGCCTGCAGCCTATCAGAGGCCGGCTCAGGTGGCGTGATGACGTCATCACGCCGCCTGAGCCGTACAGCGCAGGACACAGGCTGGAGGAGGCCTGCATCACATCGCTGCCAGCCTGATGGAGGTAAGTATAAAGGTTTTTTTTTTTTTTTATTGCTGAAATTGTGGACCGGAGCTTTATTGGGGGGACTGGGGGCATTTTTACTGGCACATGGGGGCACTGGGGGCATTTTTACTGGCACATGGGGGCACTGGGGGCATTTTTACTGGCACATGGGGGCACTGGGCGCATTTTTACTGGCACATGGGGGCACTGGGGGCATTTTTACTGGCACTGGGGGCATTTCTTACTGGCACATGGGGGCACTGGGCATTTTTACTGGCACATGGGGGCACTTGGGGGCATTTCTTAATGGCACGGGAACACTGGGGGCATTTCTTAATGGCACATGGGGGCACTGGGGGGCATTTTTACTGGCACTGGGGGCATTTCTTACTGGCACATGGGGGCACTGGGGGCATTTCTTACTGGCACATAATTTGGGGGGCATTTCTTACTGGAAAATAATTTGGGGGGCATCTATGGGGGTGGGACACTTTACTGGCACATGAGTTTGGGGGGGAATCAATGGGGGAACTTATGGTGCATTATTGGGGCGTTTCTTACTGGCACATAATTTGGGGGGCATCTATGGGTGGGGACTACTGGCACATTATTGGGGTGAAATTTTGGGGGCACTTCTGGCACATTATTGGGGGGTAGTAAACTAGTAAATTTAGTAGTAAACTAAGATTTTTTTCTGTCAAACTGAAGATATGAGAAATGGCTGAAAAATGGTGTCTGGTCTGAAAGGAGAAGATGAGGAAAGAGAAGCTCTATATTAGAGGAGACAACACTGGATGTACGAGGTATGGGGCGCTGTATTATACTGGATGTAAGAGGTATGGGGCGCTACATTCACACGAACGTTGTGTTTTGCAGTCTGCAAATTGCGGATCCGCAAAAAAAGGATGATGCTCCGTATGGCATCCGTTTTTCTTTTTGCAGATCCACTGTAACAATGCCTATCCTTGTCCACAAAATGGACAAAAATAGGAATGGACATACAGATGCGGACAGCACACAGTGCTCATTGAAGTGAATGGGTCCGCATCTGAGACGCAAAATATGCAGATCGGAGGCTGCAAAAACAACTGTCGTGTGAATGTAGCCGGGGGGGGGGCCCAAGCTGAACTCTTGCACCAGGGCCCATGAGCCTTTAGCTACGCCCCTGGCTGTGACATCACAGGACCTGGCTGGCTGCTAATTGGCTACATGTCTGCATGTGATCGCATTGTGGGTGTTTACTGCATGGGCCTTTTCATCTGTAGTTAGCCACTCCCCTCCTTCCCTTAGGGAGGAGTCCACTCCCCCTTCCTAGTTCTGGTTGCCAAAGATCCACAAAACCCATTATGGTTCATAGCGCCATACCAGAAGATCACAGGGACATTGTTCTGGGACTAACGGATCTGCCTGGGTTCCGGCTACAAGTGGAGACCAAACATGGCGCTGTTATTTGGTTCCTACTGGGAGATATCTGTATTTCCCCATTCCTGGCACCCTACCCCAAATGGCTACCAGGCGCATGCCTGTCTTGGTCCCAGGGTTACAGATATGTAACTGGTTTATGCCTGAGATGGACAGGCAATTCATAATCACTTATGAATGATCGGTTACAAGATGTCTGTTGGATTATTTTGTTCTGATAACCAACTCAGCCCCCCCACCGATATTCATCCTGCCAGAGAAGTTGAGTTGACATTGGGGCTGAGTGGGGTGTGAACTGTAAACATGTGGTCTGTTTTAATGCCAGCCCCCCTGTGTAGTCTGCTTGCTCTGCTGGCTGAGAGCAAATGGCTGGAATTAGAACATAACTCCACATTCCTCACAACCCTAGTAGAGCCAATGCCCCTATAGTGCCTCCACGTTGTTTGACTGTACAAAAAAGCCCCCTTCTATTTGCCAGTTTAAAAAATATATCCTCTTAGTGCCTCCAGTAGAGCCAATGCCCCATAGTGCCTCTATAATGCGTGTCAATGCCCACCTGTGTGTGCTAGTACAAAATATCCCTATTTACAGCCCGCAGTAGATGCCCCCATAGTGCTTCTCTCCCCCTTCCTCTTAGTGGCCCAACACCATGGTGCCAAATAAAAAAAAAATAAAATACTTACCTTCATGCAGCTGTATGATGCGCAACACAGGTGATGCGATGATGATGACGTCACCTATGTCAGCCTCTGATAGACATTGCTCCCGTGTCTCACCACAGCAGTCAACTGTATCACCATCCTGAGGACAGCAAAATAGTGTTGAGCAATAGTGTTGAGCGAATCAAAGCCCACAAAGTGGACTTCGATCTGAATTTCAAGGAAAAATTATTTGCATGGAAGCTCAATTTCGACGTGCATCACATTGAATCGATTTTCACTGAATGGCGGTAAAAAATAATAATAATAAAAAATTCATGCTTACCTCATACATTTGGCCGTAACGAACTGGTCACCGCCATGTTGATTGAAGATCTTACAATAAATCCTGTGCACTGTGATATATGGCGTCACCATGTCAGCTGACATGATGACGTCATCACGGCAGCACAAGACTTCTCGCTAGATCTACAATCAAGATGGTGTCGGCTAACTTGTCGAGATCAAATGGATGAGGTAAGCATGATTTTTAAAATAAAACAATTTTACACAGTATTAGGAGTACTCAAGCATTTTTTTTAAAGGTCCACAGACCTGGGTCTGCCAATGGTTGAAGGTCCGAACCGCCAAAATAATTTAAAAAAAAGAGGAAGGGGGACAAAACCAGTGGCATGTAGTGCTCTGTGGAAAGTTTTTTTTTTTTTTTTTCTAAAAATAAGCTCCGCCTCAGGGACTGAAGACAATAAGAATGTTTTGTGTTATGTTTTCCAATAGCCACATGAATGGGCTTATATAGCTTACTGAACTTGTAATCAGACCTCATTCTCAAGACAGGGAAATACAGGGACTGAAATACATCAGCACCTCCCCCACCACTCTTATCTGAGCAGTGGCTGAGTGTACAGTATTTACACAAAGGAGAGCTCCTTATCTCTGTATCACACTCTATACAGATACATGCAATAGTTTCATAGATAGTATCACACCTAACAGAAGCAGACACTATCACACTCTATACACATACATATAATTGCTTCATAGACAGTATCACACCTAATAGAATTAGATACAAAGCTCAGCAGACAGTATCGCAAAATATCGGAAATTTTTAGCTGCGAAGCGAATCCGAATATTAGGTGATTCGCTTTGGCTTTGTACGCATTCGCTACATAGTTTGTCCTATAAATTACAGGCTATTGCTACATATAAGTTACTCCATACGCTGTTGCGTATGAATTCAATTCATCAGTGAAATTTTACTGTTAGTTCGTTTATCGTGTGCAAAAGCCCGGGAACAAAGTGGTCATCTGACCTAGTGGGCAGGTCTTGCTCTGATTGGCTCAGGCTCGGTAAGTCAGTGATGCATCACTTCTGCTGCGACTGCTGAGACGAGCAGAAGCACTGTGTGTGAAGTTCTGAGACTCTGAGACCTATTTTGTGAACATTTGAATGTAATTGTTCTGGGAATCCATATTACACATATCAGGGGTACTGCAGGGCAATTGCAGAGCCAGTTCAGGGCTAGTAATTAATAAGGCAGGGAGAGAGATAGGGGGAGAGAGACCGGGAGAGATAGGGAGATACAGGGACAAAGACCAGCTGCAGGACCACAGAGTGAATTGAAAAATGTCTGGAATGGATAAGCAAAAGGGGTCCAGTTCCAGCCAGACCTCAAGCTCTAAAAAAAAGGAGAAGGTAGCACAGGGCAGCAGTGCCAAAAGACCTGTAGCTGGAGCATCTGCTAGTAGTATTTGGCCGTTGTTAACCAGACTAACCCACCAAGGCACAAAATTGTAGTGGAGGAGAAAGTGGATGAGGTAGTGGAGTGGATGGCACGCTCATCTCAGTCTCAGCCGAATGATCTGCTTTCATCTGCTGATACAGTATCCATATGAAGCCAGGGGTCCGACTCAGAGTGTTCCTCCTGCTCCACCATTCCTCTCCAGCAAAGCCTGTCATTTTCGTACGCACTTTGTACGCTTATGCGTATGTGTTCAAAGAAGTTGCGTACCTTTTTACCTGAACGTTTGTTATTAGTGCGCGAATGTTCGCTAAAAGCCATATAATTATGTATATTTTGTACGCAAATTCAACAAATCTATTTGTCGTATATACGAATCTTAGGAAAAGTTCGGCGAATAAAATTTTGCATGATTCGGTCATCTCTAATAATATAATAATAATCATTGCACAGTAAAAAAAAAAAGAGCATCCCTCGGAGGGATTTGTTTAATGTATACAATATACTTTTTATATATGTTAAATGTAAGACAAAGGCCTGAAGTGAATACCTTAAGTTCAGGTATTAGCTAGTAACACAATGCGCCACCTGCTGTCTGAACGTTGTATAGCTAGTAACACAATGCGCCACCTGGTGTCTGAACATTGTATAGCTTGTAACAGCATGCGCCACCTGGTGTCTGAAAGTTGTATTGCAATTTATCCCATTTAGATATAACGTCATTTTGTGGCACACATCTCTGGACATAGATGTGATCAGATAAGTGTTTAGTTAAGTGTGGATACATCTGTACTATGAGAAGCCGTGATTAGCTATAAAGGTGGGAATTGAGGGTGCAATGATAGGGAGCCGTGCGATCACTGTTTTCTGTCATTGCACCCATTACTTACAAAGAAATGTACTTCAAGACGAAGTAATTTGTTACGAAGCTAATTCTTTTTGCTCACCTCCATTGGTCCTGCTGTCGGCCTTATTTAGTTGGCTGTGCGGCCCTGTCTGCTTCCATGGTTGCTGCAGAAGAGCCTCAGCTGTAGCAAACAGTGCACACCCACTGCTTATAGCACAGACTCGGCTCTTAGGCCTCTTTCACACGGGCTCCGATTCATGTGAAAAATGCGGACCCATTCATTTCTATGGGTCCGCAAAAAATACTGAGAGCATACTGTGTGCTGTCCGCATCCGTATGCCTGTTCCGTAGCCCCGCAAAAAAATAGAACATGTCCTATTCTTGTCCGTTTTGTGGACAAGGATAGGCACTGTTACAATGGATCCGCAAAAAAAATGGATGCCATACGGACACCATCCGGTTTTTTTGCGGATCCGCAATTTGCGGACCGCAAAACACAACGTTCGTGTGAAAGTAGCCTTAAGCTTTTGGATTTTATGAATTATCAGCAAACATACATAATGAAAACTTCTCTAACCTTCTAATATTCTTTGTATTTTAAAATCTCTCCAATACAAGATCTCCTTTTGCAGTCAGGGAATGGAGACGTTTTCTTACATCCAGAGGAAGACATTCTGTACTCTGAGCAGCAGAAGATTTCAGGTCTCATTGTAGTCAACTCAATATCAAAAGATCAGCAGCATCAATCTGTTGTCTTAAGTGTTTTACAATGCACCAGTAGGATGGTCAGTTTTTAGGGTTTGGTCCTTGACCCAAATACATTCCCTCACTATCAAAGATGGTGCAGTAAAGGGGGTGGACAAAGCACAGTTTACAGGAGCAGAACTTTATTGCAGTTGGGGAAAAATGCACAATAGTTAAAAACAGTGGCACTTAGCTTGGCGGTTACAGTTTTTATTGGGTACACAACTTGGCAGTTACAGTCTCTATTGGGTACACAGCTTGGCAGTTACAGTCTCTATTGGGTACATAGCTTGGCAGTTACAGTCTCTATTGGGTACACAGCTTGGCCGTTATAGTTTTTATTGGGTACATAGCTTGGCAGTTACAGTCTCTATTGGGTACATAGCTTGGCAGTTACAGTCTCTATTGGGTACACAGCTTGGCAGTTACAGTCTCTATTGGGTACACAGCTTGGCAGTTACAGTCTCTATTGGGTACACAGTTTGGCGGTTATAGTCTCTATTGGGTACACAGCTTGGTGGTTACAGTCTCTTTTAGGTATGCAGCTTGGTGGTTACAGTCTTTTTTGGTTTTCGGTATATAGCTTGGTGTTTACAGTCTCTATTGTCTCTGCAGGTTGGTATTTACAGTCTTTATTAGGTATGCAGATGGTGATTACAGTGTCCGAAGCTAGATGAGTACAGTCTCTATTAGATTTACAGCTTTATGGTTAAAGTCTCTTTCAGGTACACTGTCTACACTCTATTAGGTACTCACTTGCAGTTACAGCCTCTATTGAGTACACAGCACGCTGATCTGTTTATCTATCTATCTAAAGAAAGAATTCCACAGCACTCCCAAAAAGTAAATTGAATAAAAAGTGCCTTTATCACCAGACCTTGAAGTTTGAGTCCTTTTAGTGGCACTTTTCTCAAGCAGTGTCACTCCAGTAATGTGAAAAAGTGGACGGTTTATTAACCCATCTGCCCCTCCTTGTGAAAAGTTCAACTAAAAGGACTGAAACATTGCTGTCAGGTGATTAAAGTACTTTTTATTCAAGTTCGAGTGTCGTGGAATTTTTTTCTTTATTTTTCCGGATGTTGGATCGCCTCCGCAGCAGCTGGCACCTTGCTACAAATCCCTCTGATGTGCTGCTCACAACTTTGGTATTCTATCTATCTATCTATCTATCTATCTATTAATCATATCTACTGTATCTATGTATATCAGTGCAGAGAGGGAATTTCTTATCCGTTTTGTCCATTTTAATCTATTGACAACAATAAATAAGGACAGAGGAGAGGAAGACATGCATATCCTTTTGTGAAGCTTTTATCATTTAGTTGCTGATCGTAAAAGCTCCACAAGCAGCATGTTTGCCCTTTTCTCTCCAGACCCTACTTCTGTGGTCAGCTAATTCAAAACTTCTGATAGACTCCTTAATTTTACCAGTTAAAATGTTCACTAACTTTTAAAACAAATTTGCCACATCTATAGTACAGAAGACTATAAGAAACTTTGTAATATATGTTATAAGTAAAAATGCCTTGTTCTTCAGTTATGAAATCCCACTCACCTCTTTCCTAAACTAACACAGTCTGAAGTACTTGTATAAGAGTTAAAGAGGCTGTGTCACCAGGATCAACCCTAATAAACCTACTTTACTCTAGCTGAGTAAAATGAAACCTGTATTGTGGTTCTAGGTGCCTGTGCTGAGTTTTCGTGCCTGTACAGTTGTTAGCAAGCACCATGCCTACGTACCCCGTCTACTCATGCGAGCTGTGTTAGAGTAGTTTCCTCTACTAAACTGAAGTTGTCAAGGTTGAAGCGATTCACCGGTTAAGGGACATCGAGTACACACAGAGTTGGTGTAAAATAGAGTCCGGGTTTCCCCTTCCTCAGTGTTTACTTATACACAAAGACAAAAACACAAAGCCAATCAAAGATTTACGATATAGGACACTGACCAATCAGATTATAGATAACAGCACATGATAGCATCATGTCAGGACAGAGCAAGCAGGTTATGGTGGAATGTGTGGACGAGGTTTGTGTGGTCTCGCCTTTAGCCCATGGCAACCTAAATCAGTATTGTTGCTCACCACCCCCCTCCCACACCTTATACTGGAATGTCCTTGAGCAGTTTGGAAAAGTTTGCTTAGAGACGAGATGGAGTCAGCTACATAAATAATTGTGACAAGATGGAATTAAAAATGTCCCTCTTTTTTTACAAACTCTTAAGACATTCTATATGTCCCTTATCCTGATCAGTTCTGTCCTAATGCATTCTGAATGGAAAAGGATCCGTTCAGAATGCTTCAGTTTTGCTTCAGTTCAGTCAGCATTCCGTTTTGGAGACGGACACTAAAACACTGCTTGCTATGTTTTGGTGTCCACATGAAGAAACTTATCCAAACTGATCTGTCATGACTCACAATTTAAGTCAATGAGGACGGATCCATTTTCTCAGACACAATAGTGTTAAGGGGAACTCAAGGGGTCCTCAGGGTCCAATTGCCTGTTTCAGATTTTATATAGCATGTGTGCACATTGGAAGAACCAAACAGACACAATGACAGTTTGAAGACCTTCTCTCATGCTCTGTCGCCTGAGACTGGGAGTGAGGGCCTCGTTTATTTACACAAAGTACTTAAAACAAAGGCAAGTAGGGGTGGTCGTATAGTAACAATCCAATAAGGTCATTTGTTCCTCTTCACACATGTGGAGATGTCCCATTGGCTACTTTCATAGTGTAGAATTTTGCACTCAGTGTAGATTTTTGCACACAAATCCAGGATGTAGAGACCATCCTAAAATTGCATAGCTTAAGGAGAATGCAATAAGACACTGTCTGTACCATGACAGCCAAGATATATGTCCAGATGTCTTAACATGGGAAACTCAGTATTTCCTCATTACCAATTTCTAGAACAATGTATATCTGCCCTAACAATCCCCCTAAAGACTGAAGTTTTTACATGTTCATACATTTCTACAAGTTACCATCACCCAGGGGAAAAGGGGGTTAGGAATTTTCACCAGCTTGAGAAAAGTAACCCCTTTGTACCTGGACTTATTTGGGTTTTGGTAACTATTTTTCCCTACTCTAGGTAATTTGTTTTATAACTTGGGGATGTTCTGGGTTTTATGGGCAGATCTTCAATTGGGGTTTCATGCTCGTAAAATTCAACATCTCCAGGAAGAATAGGGAACACTCCTTCCTTTGCTGTTAACAGCATATCTAGGGCCAAACAGTTCTGAAGAGTCATTTTTGCAGTAGGACCTAACTGTTCTGCAGTCCTGACAGAGCATCTCTGGTGTAGTTGAGAAGCCACTGCTGGTTGTAATACAAGTAATTACTTCAGCCTACGTTTTTATTCAAGGTAATCAAGGGTATCAGAGATTCCCATCCTGCAGCTACTTGATCTCTGGCTTTGAATTTGTTTGGAACCCCCCTTGGCACACCTGTGGCATCAATGTACACTTGGGAGTCAAAATTCCCTCCTGGAGCTTTGATTTCTCATCTCCTACGGCTGGCGTGCACAGGTGAATCATAAGGAATTATCTTACCTAGATGGAGGCCTGGTGGATAGTGGAGTTTTAACCTGTTAGCCCCTCCTCCAGTATGCATCACTCATGTCTCTGAGATCACTCAGGAATGTGGTCTTATCAGCACAATTGGGGGATGTATACCATCTCTAACCCACTTCATTACAAAGGAAACAAACTATTATACAGAATATTAAACAGAATTAATGGGGAGAACCAATCAGTTACTTTAAAAATCCCTTACAATAAACTCCACCCTTGGTTCTTTCACTTTAATTCATTTTCAACACCCAATATCAGAACCTATTCTACATATATCCTAATCATTAGACAGAAAACTACTTCGGACCATTGGATCGCTAAAAAAGGAACAAAAATAATAAAAAAAACCTGTGTGTTGAACTAACAAGAAGTGTCTCTCTGAGGTCTTCTTCACTTCTGATCTTCTTGGATAACAACAAAATCTCTGGTACAAAGTCAATTGTCCATTTCTTGATGTTTGTTATTATAAAGTTCAGTCTATGACAATTTCTTATTTAAATGAAAGGGTTTTGCAGGTGTAGATGTCAGTGCAGATCTTAGAGCATCTTATCAGTCAGTGATAGACAGTCCATTACCTTGACTGTGGGAGGAGCTTTGACACAAGGACCTCCCCCCTCACTGGTCTGCAGATCATTGCATCAGCATAGCAGACCAGTGGTTGAAGCCTTTCCTTATTAGGTGACAGTCAGGTCACTGAAAACTGTGTCTTGCCACACCTTGTTGACTTGACATAGCAGCCCCTGGACTTTTCTGAGGTTGTCAGTCCTGGCTCTGTTTAGCTGCACACAGGAAAGATGTACTGGAACAGTTCCACACAATCAGAAGATATAAATTCAAAAACTCAGTTCATGTCAGGGAAAGACGTTGATGGGATGGTTTCCTCTCCATCCCTGCACCATTGATCAAATAAACAAACAAAAGTCCTTTTGTCGGTCCAACACTGTATTTAAATAACTCTTACCAATGGTATCAAAGAAGTCCTCTGCCAAACCAAAATAAACATTTATGAAACCCTAAACCTGATTTAATTAAAAGGATACTTCAAAACAAACTTTCATATTATTTTGACAAATAATAGAGATCTTTTCCTTCATATTTCAACACATTAAACAATAGCAATGCACGGGTATATTTTGCAATGTAAAACATTTTAAACCAAATAAAACACAAGACCATTAATATCATTTTTATTCATGACCCTTCTTAAGATACCCAAAGCTGTTTGATGTTTACTTAATGTGCTATATTATGTATTTTGCACATTTTGTAGAAGTACCCAGCTTTCCAGGATATGGAAATGAATGGATTGTTATTTCCTTGAATCAGCACAGGACTTGTCTTTCATGGGGGTGTCTTCTGACTAGGGGATGGGCACAAGGGCTGTCTTTGTGTCTGTGAGTCCACCCTGTCCTCCCCCCTAAGTCATTTAAGTCCACCCTTTCCGGTCGGATGTTGTAATCCTCCCTCTTTAATTAGTCTTGTCTCAACTGTTCATGAGAACAGATATCTAATGTTATGAGTACATTTAACATGTGACAGTCAACATAACACAAATATAGAAACAAACAGACCTGACAATACAGACATGAACACACAAAGGGCTATAAGAAACATTGAATTGAATTCAATAAGGAAAAAAAATGTAGAGCTCAATCAAAAATATTTGGTATCAATAAAAACAAAAAAATCCCAAGAAAAAAAATAAAACCCCCCAATGCGCATTATAAAGAAAAACAAATATTGTACTCCATACACATTCACATATTCATTCATTCATTCAATCAAAATTTTTGTTGCACAGCCACATACAGCTCACACAGCTCTGCTGAGTATCCATAAGTCTTCAGAATGTCAAACACATTCAACACAACTACAACTTAAAGCTGCATTCATTCACATTCCACTGAATGAGTTGACTCTCAGCTACACAGCTTTCCTGGATACAGATACTCGCACACACACACAGAATTGCTGATAATCTCTGTTGTTGTTCTGCCATTCTTTCCAATGGCTTCTGGTCTCCAATCTGTGATCAATCAAAATCTTATAACAAGATAGTTATACAAGTTATAATAATAAAAACAATTTTTGTTAAATCCAAATCATCATATATGTCACTGTGGTCGTAATCAATTGGTGGTGCACATATAAATAATTTTCCTTTAAGACTGGATTCCAACGTTACAGTCCACTTCTAAGGAAAGAAGAAAGAAAAATTATTAATTACACATCACATCACTTACTTAACATCTCTTATCTAAGGAATGTTTGCCTAGTAGACTATATGTCTGGGCTAAGGCTGGGGATGGAATCAGCCCACCACAGCCATCAGCCCCTCTTTCCTGACTCTTATCTCTCAAGGATTCATCCAGCTTTCCTGAAACTTCAACAAACAGCAGACTATTTGGGGGATGAGACGTATACAATACCACAATCTATTTGGCTATGGCTATTGTTCAAAGTTCAACCTACTTCAAACCTTCTTCAAACATTTTTAACTTTTTACATCAACTGGACAATACTTTATGACCAAAAAAATTTATTACACTCTGGGAAACATAACAATTTCAACAGAGAAAACAGTCATCTTCTTAGTGCTAGCCACACCCCACAATAGGTAAAATGCTTATCCTTACTATTGCTGCTCTAATCTCTAATGCTAAGGCCACAGGTCTGTCCTACTTGGACACACACATAGCATTAGGCTAACAAAATTTGAAAAGTTCATTTCTAAAAAAAACGCCTTTCTGATTATAGACACTTGGGCTCTTTATCTCTTGAAAATGCCTTTGCAGCCTCAGTGAGGTTCTCATCTTCCAATGTTCCTTTACATGTCACCAAAATCTCTTTCCACATGCTAGGTTGCAGCCGTCCAGTAGAGGGCATCCCTGCAACTTGAAACAACTTATTTGCATTGTTCACATGTTTCTTTCCTTCCCTCACTGTCACCAAACCCAACAGCGCTCTATGCTCCAGCCGGAAAGCTGGGTTTCTTTTTTATCCAATTAAACATTATACCTTATCGGACAGGCCGGCGCAGACCTGAGCCCTTTTCCACCTTTGTCACTCCGGAGGGGATCTCCACTATCCCCGACTCTATCTTTCAAGAGCCTAACCATCTTTGGACGTAACAGGGTTTGCAACAATGGGCACGGGAAACGCTAGCTCAGAGTATCATACAAATCATCAACAACAGGGCACTACACAGTCCCTAACTCACAACGACAACAGGAATTTTACACTGTCCCTAACTCAAAACAGGGATTTTACAGAAACTTGCCTGTCACAGAAACTTGCCTGTTTATCCCAAATACAAACAACAGGGATCTTCTGCCCTCTAACAGTAAACGACAGGGCACTTACTGTCCCTAACACAAAACGACAGGGCACTTACTGTCCCTAACACAACCAACAACCAGGGCTCTACTGTCCCTAACACTGATCCTCTTCAAGGATCCCAAAATGAGGACACAAATTTGTGAAAACGCTGTTGGTTTGGCTTTTGATCAAATTACACAGTATAGTTGGATCCCTTGTGACCGTCACAACCTCTAACAGGACCATGTATTAATCAGGCCCCCAGCGGACTCCACCGTACAGCCGGGTCACTCGACTAGTCCCTCTACACCTGAAACTGGATATAGGAACCACACACTCCCTGAGCCACAAGTAAGTTTCACATACAAAGTATATTCAACTTACCGTGGTCTTGCTGAGGTTGATCAAGCCTCTAATCAGGAAGTGGAGATAACCCAGGTCGCAGTCAAGTACAGGATTTGAGGAAAACCGGTGCTCCTTTTGGGGGCCCCACATCTTTGGGCGCCAAGCTGTTATGGGGGACTCAAGGTGTCCTCAGGGTCCAATTGCCTGTTTCAGATTTTATATAGCATGTGTGCACATCGGAAGAACCAAACAGACACAATGACAGTTTGAAGACCTTCTCTTATGCTCTGCCGCCTGAAACTGGGAATGAGGGTCTTGTTTATTTACACAAAGTACTTAAAACAAAGGCAAATAGGGGTGGTCTTATACTAAGTCTAATAAGGTCATTTGTTCCTCTTCACACATGTGGAGATGTCCCATTGGCTACTCTCTGTCATAGTTTAGAATTTTGCACTCAGTGTAGATCTTTGCACACAAATCCAGGATGTAGAGACCATCTTAAAATTGCATAGCATAAAGAGAATACAATAAGACATTGTCTGTACCATGACAGCCAAAATATATGTCCAGATGTCTGAACATGGGAAACTCAGTATTTTCTCATTACCAATTTATAGAACAATGTAAATCTGCCTTAACAATAGAAAACTGATCCGTTTTCCATTGACTTTCAATGGAGTTCATGACCGATCTGTCTTGGCTATTTAAAAGATAATACAACCGGATCCATTTAGAAGGGATGCAGACGGTTATATTATCATGAGAGATCCGCTTTTGCTGATCCATGACGAATCTAGCAAAAAACGCTGGTGTGAAAGTAGCCTAAGCTGTAGCTCTTCCAGACTTTTTTAATTGTAATTATTTATGGGCCTTGAAGAAAAGACATAGACATGATTACTTGAAGTAATTTTGTTGACAACACATAAAACACATCTATAAAACAAACAAATCAATAAAATGTCAATATACAATACAAATGTTCCCATCGATAGGTTGTGGAGTAGTCCTGAAGCTTACCCTACAATTCCCTTGAACCAATTATTTGGATTCAGCCAACTAATCCAATTTGGCCATTGAAGATTCCTGTCTTCCTCAGAGTTGACTTTTCTAGATTCCTCCCTAACTTTTTTTGCTTGTTCCAGATCACGCTTTACTTGCATCACTCCAGTAGGGTCAATGTAGTGACAGCAAGCAGGACCTACCACCTGGCACATACCTCCTTGTGAAGCTTTTAGATAGTCTAAAACTATGCTGTGCTGATTGGTAATCAAGACAAGTTGGCCCATGAGAGTAGACATTATATTCAAGACATTGAATACATAGTGAAATTGTCAAATAATTCAGCTAATTTTCTATAGTATGTGCATTATGTACGGAGGGCCCTAAGATTGTAAGTGAGAGTCCAAACTTCTTTTCCCAAGGGGTGTATACCAGGGGTTTGACCTTAATTGATCTCTCAGTATCCCTCTTATATAACAAATGTTGTATTTTACTGTAGGGAAATTCATCATCCTCCCATACCCAGGTAGCAGACTGAAGTCTAGCTAGCGTACATGTACCTTGGGCTCTTACTGACAACCATCGATATGTATTATGTCCACAAACTAGATATATATTCCTCGAAGCAGCTCGAACAGTGCCATTCGGTGGTCTGCCAACATAGCTGCCACAGTTACTAGTTTTAGCACCTCACCAGGACTCCTTGGTACTCTCTACCATTGGGCTATGATAAAAGCAAGGACCACATGGAGAGGTGCTGTTGTCACAATCAGCCTGCTCCGGTATTGCCCCCCTTGACATGCATATATCCTTTTCACCTTTTATAAATTTATGAGCCTGCTTCCCTGTCAGGTCATTTATGGTCCTCCCAAGGCACCCTAGTTCCCAAAGAGCATCCCCACACTTTGGGTCTTTGGCAAAACTTACAAATACTGATTATTGGATGTGTCCTAGGTCCAAAGGTGTCACGTTAATTCTAGTCCATCTCCTGTGGTTTTCCTCGTACAGCATTATATGAGGATTCTTACTTTGATATATGTTAACCATCCACCATGGGCCACCCTGTTATTACCAATGGTGCACTTGTATTAGCCCACCTCTCAAGGGGTACCGGGGTTAAGTTACAATACTGGGGGTCAAGTAACTCCCTTCTCCCATGAGTGGAACAGCCAAATAAGGCATAGTTTTGGCAAAAAATTGGAGAATGAGTACATATCCAACAACCAGTCAAATTGGTCATTTTCACTATGGCCTGATGGTGTTTATTAAACTTATTGTCCCAATTCTTTTCAAGGACATAATTTATCCCTCTCACCCCAAAAAGGATATGTATTAACATGAGAGAAAGTAAACTTAGGAATTGGTTGAAGGATCGCATGACTGGTCAGCCTTGCTCAGGAACCTCTTGCAATGTGAAACGTGGATCCATTGTGCTTTTCCCTCCAATGTCACAGATGTAGGAGTAGTTAGCGGAACTTGGAAGGATCCTTCAAAGCGTGGTTCAAGGGCCTTCCTGATGTGTCTTTTTACTAATACCCAATCTCCTGGCTTCAAGCAATGAGACCCAGACAAAGAATCAGTATCTGGAGAGAACCATACACTCTGTTATGTATATGTAGCAAATTCTGTTGCAGGGCTCCCACATACGAGGTGAGATCAGAATGTAACATTGGCATCTGCTGTGGAAAATACAATTCTGTCTTGGGGGGGTTCCCCAAAAAGAACCTCATAGGGGTTAAAGCCTGTTTTCCTTGGTTCTTACTGAGTAGAGGGCAATGGGGAGACATTAAGTCCAAGGTTTTCTAGTCTCTGCCATTATCTTCTGCATCTTAAGCTTTAACGTGCCATTCAACCTTTCGCTCTTGCCGCTACTTTGTGGGTGATAGGGAGTGCGCAATGCCTGTTCTATCTCCACCGATCCTAGTATTTCCTGTAACACTGTTGCTGTGAAGTGTGTACATCTGTAGCTTTCTATAGTCTCTGGAACCTTCATATCTACATAACACTTCAGAGAGGAGCATCCTGGCCACCGTTTTTGCGTTTGCCTTGGTGACAGGTCAAGTTTTTGGCCACCCTGAGAAGAGATCCACACAGACAAGCACAAACTCATTCTGACCCGTCTTTGGTAGTTGAATTAAATCAATCTGCAGTCATTGGAATGGGTATGATGGCTTTGGGGTATGCTTAAGAGGGACCTTAATCATCTTTCCAGTACCATGGCAAGCGTAGATCAGGCAGGCCTGAACAAAATGTGTAGCTGCGTTGTTGAATCCCGGGGCAATCCAAAAATTATCTACGAGACTTACTATGGATTACTTTGAGGCATGAGTGGGTCCATGTGTCAAATGGGTCATCATAGGGTACAGGGCTCGGGGCAGACAAAGTTTATTCTCTACTGCCCATATTTCACCTTTCCTCTTCTCAGCCCCCTTTTCCTTCCATCTCATAATTTCCTCATTTGAAACCTGGTTCTGCATTTAGGCCAGCAATGACATATCCACCTTCCCTGTTGCTGCTGTGGAGTGGTACACTGCCATCACGGGAAGGGGAAGTAGAGCAGCAGCTTTTGCTGCTTCATCAGCCCTGCAGTTTCACTTGGCTTCTGCAGAGGTATATTTCGTGGGTGCCTTAACCTTCATGACTGCAACCTTCTTTGACAACTGTAAGGCCCTAAACAATTGGGGCAACCATTTCTGCATTCTTTATTGGTTTTCCTGAGGATCCAACAAAGTCTCTACTTTTCCAAATAGGTCCAAAATCATGCGCTATGCCAAAAGCATACCTGGAGTCTGTATATATGTTAGCAACTTGTCCTTCTGCCATCATGCACGCTGCAGCGAGTGCCTTCAACTCCACCTCCTGTGCTGACATCCCAGAGAGAAGTGGATCTTGGAGCAGTACTTTATGTAAGGTGGTGACAGCAATTCCTGTCTGTGGTTCTCCCTCAAGGTAGTATCGAGACCCATCTACAAAAAGCTCAAGATCTGCATTAGGTATTGGACTATCTGTCACATTGTCTAGTTCTTTGGTTTCTTGTTTCATTAGTTCAAAAGAGTCATGCACGTCATCTGAGTCACTAAATGGGACTTCCCTCTTCTGACTCCTTTCACATCCCAGTTGTACATCAGTCTCTTGTTTTGTATAATCTCTGGCCTCGTCATATCTGTTCTTTTTTTCCTCTGCCCTTTCTTCACTACCATCTTCTGGACCCAGTGGAGGTGATGTAGCTGGGTTCAAAACTGTGCAGCGCTTCATAGTTAAATTTGGAGGGGTGAGAAGAGCTACCTCATATTTAGTGAGCCTAGCAGCAGATAGGTGTTTAGTATGAGCCTGGGAGAATATCCCTGTACAGAGTGGGGGACTTGAATTGTGAGGGGCCTATCAAGGAGGATATCTGATACTTTTCCTTAGGTAGGGCTGCTGAAACTATGGCCCTAATACAGGATGGTGCACCTCTTATTACTGAGTCAAGATGTACTGAGTAATAGCCAAGAGGTCTTTGTTTGGAGCCATGTAGCTGGGTTAAAACACACTGTGCATGCCCCTTGGTTTCATGGCAAAACAGATTAAAAGGCTTGGAGTAGTCAGGAATCCCTAAAGCTGGAGTTGAGAGGGTGGCTGCCTTAAGTTTGTGAAAGTTCTGGAGCTCTTCCTCAGTTAAGGTAAAAGGTTGACCCTTGTGAGTATGTGAGATAGCATCATATAGGGGTTGCAGTAGTGATGAAGCTCCCAGTATCCATTCACGACAGTACCCCACCAGTTCCAAAAAGACCCGTAGATTCCTCACTGTTGTTAGGGTAGGAATTTTCTCTATGGCCTTTCTCTATGGCCTAAGTCATCCACATATTAAAGAAGCTGAGTGGAGACATGTTCATGTCTCCAACCAGCCAAAACTTGTGCCATTGCCTCACTGAAAGCTAAAGGTGATGTGGTGCCCCCTTCTGGCAATGTGGTCCAACAGTATTGCTGGTTCTTATGGGTGAAAGAAAATCTGAGCTGGCTCTGGAGGTTTAGTAGGATGGAAAAAAAATGCATTGGCCAAGTCAATAACTGTAAAGTAGCAACTAGTGGGAGGAATCTGATTCAGTAGGGTATGAGGATTGGGTATAATAGGCGTGTCAATGATCACTTGTTTATTTATCTCTCTCAAGTCATGGACCATTCGATATGTCATTGGGTGACCCTGAGAAGTCTTTTTCTTTACTGGGAAGAGGGGTGTGTTGTATTGTGATCTGCATTTGCATAGGATCCCTGCCCTCAAGTTCTCTTGAATTTGTGAGTCTATGGCTTTGGTTTGTTCCTTACTCAGAGGGTACTGCCTGATCCTTACTGGAACTGAACCGGGTTTAAGTTTGATTTTTATGGGTTTAACTGCGACCTTTCCCGCATCAGTCTTTCTTGAAGCCCAGAGGCAAAGTGGTACCATGTCTAGGGCTTTTTTATCCTCAGAACTAAGGGATTGGTCATGGAAAGTATTAAGGGAGCAGAATAGGGGCACTAGTGAGTGCAGAAAATATTGGTTCTGATTGGGGGCCCCATAACTTTTACTCCTTGTGGGGTGAATCTGATGACTGCTTGAATTGCATTGAGTATATCTTCCCCTAAAAGGTTGACTGGGCACTAGTGATGATCGAGCACCGCCGGTGCTCGTACGCTCGGGTGCTCTGGCCAAGCACTCACTAAAAAAGCTGGTCCGATGTAATCCACCGGGTCTCCCTTTTTTTTCTTTTCCAGCCCGATATAACCAGCAGTGGCAGCCTGGCACTACCAGGGTGGGAAGGGACACGGTTATTTGGCCCTTCCCAGCCTAATGGTACCAGACTGCAGCTGCCCCAGAACCGGACCCTCAATTTAGAAAGTCCGGTCCTTCGGGTACCCGGCTCTTCCGACAACCCTGGTGGGGGTGGGTGCCAAGGTAATAGATGTTGGGGTTAGTGCTGGCCATACAACGCCAACACCTAGAAAGACAAAAACAGGTATCGTGATACTCAGCTACATCAACCCCACCAGACTACAGGTGAGATCTGATGACAGAGACTCTTTAAGACTTTTCTTATTAAAATGTATAAACATAAATATTTCAGGAGAATTTATCTCCATAATTTGCAGGATGTTGTATTAACGATGAAATAAGTAATAAAAAAAGAACAATTATCTCTTCCTGTGATAATTGTATGCACTTAGCAGATGTGTTAGATGGATTGGACAGGGAGGTATATACAGTACAGTATAGCTGGCAGCAACTTTACTGGTTATAGAAAGAAGAGCTCTGCCCTCACCGACCAAAGGAAGGACATCCTGGAGGAGAAGAAAGGAAAGGTAAAAAAAAAAAAAAAAAACATACTAGAGGCATTATTAGAAAAATTAAGGACAAATCTTAAGCATCATTTATCTATTTATCTATCTATCTATCTATCTATCTATCTATCTATCTATCTATCTATCTATCTATCTCTTTAGAAAAAGAAAGCAGCACTCCAGTAACGTGAAAAAGTGGATGGTTTATTAACCCATCAGCCATCTATCTATGTTTATCCATTGTGGTAAAGTGCATGGTAGAGGTGTGGAGAGGGTATATATCTCAACTGTTTTTTTCCAGTTTAGTCGGGTGAGGTAACAGAAATCCAGAAATTGTGTTTCTTCAGAAAGGCATAGCTTGCTGGAGATCATTTTGTTTACAGTTATATGGGCTTGATTTCTTTGGACTGGGAGACAGATTGATAGCGGGGGTCTCTCAGTCCACACCCCTAGTCCACTACAGGTGTTCACATGGCCTGAAATGATGCCAGCTGTGATTAATCACTGAGGGATAAACCAACCCTCATTGTATGAGTCTGGGGAGAGGAATTGAGAAGGAAGCCTGCAGAGGCTCTGAATGGTCCCAGCCAAGAGGGCTGAGGGGCCACAAGGTTGAGTGAAGCCTGAGTATGGGGAGGGGGCGGTGATGCCAGGAGCAGAGGGGGCATCACATGGTCAGAGTCAGGAAAACTGTTGGACCGTATCCCCCGAAGGCGACATGTTAGTCACAACCAGAAGACTGCTGACCATATGGCGTGAAGTGTGAAGCCAGATTTCTCCCCTGGTGTGAACGGTGAGCTGGGTTAGGAAATCCTCTGTATAGTGAGCGCTTTGCCAGGCAAGAATTTGTTATGTTTGTGTTGATGTAACACGTTGTGATGTGAAGCTGTGACTTCATAGTGCCAAAGGATGCCAAACTTTTTTCGGACTGACTGTAACCTAAGCTAAATGTGGAAATCTTTTTTTGCCGACCCATTTGAGAGAGAGAGAGTGATCCCTACACTATATTTATTTATATACATTATACAGTAAATGTCCTACATAAAAAATAGAGATGTAAAAATTGGAAAGAATCCAAGCTGAGGGAAAATTAATACAACTTTCAAAATGTTAAGAACTATAATTATGTATATTATAATAATGTGCGTATAAGAAAGCATTGTGTTCTTGTTATTTCAATTTATAGGAATTTATTAATTTTTTATAGACTTATATAGCGCTACTGTATTCGCGGCAGCGCTTACAAACATTAGCATTCAGCTGTCCCCAATGGGGCTCACAATCTCAGTTCCTTATCAGTATGTCTTTGGAGTGTGGAGAGAAACCAGAGAACCTGGAGGAAACCCACAAAACATGGGGAGAACTCCATGCAGATGTTGTTGTTGGTCAGAATCAAATGTAGTACAGTAAATGTTGCAGTTTGGCACAGAGTGTAATGTATGGCTTAAAAATATAACAGAGATTGAAATATCTGAGCTTTATCCTACATGGATGATAGATGTTATACTGGCAATATTATAGATGAATTAACAAATTTTAGTAACCACTTAAAGGGAGTCTGTCACCTGATCTGAAGCATTTAGACCTTAGATCAGGTTATAGACTGCTTTGGCCACATGCCAAAAGTACTTTATTAGTGCTGTCCCTCGCCGAGATCTTCCAAAAAAGACTTTTTTAAACTTATGATAATGAGGTCTGGCAAGTGCCCAGGGACAGCGTTACTGTAGCAAGAGCCCAGGTCCCAGAAGGCGATGAGGAAGACCAGGAAGATGTCCCAGACACACCCTGGAAGTATGCAGTGGAGATGGAGGCAGGGAGTCCCTCCGAGTCACTTTTGCAAATTGCCCAATGCATGCTCAGT
>ONZH01003770.1:0-34483 GCA_900303285.1 Rhinella marina | reverse complement strand
ACGTACAGAAAGTGTCACTTTACAGGACAGATTATACAGATTGGAGCGAGTGTGCTGAACTGTGACACACAGAAAGGTTACACGCAGCTGAGTAAAATGGATTTGTATCACTGAGATAGAACAATAAAAAAAAAAACAGGGTTAGATAGCTGCACTACTAGTGCCAGCCAGCCAAGTGACAAAAAAAAATAAATAAAATGTCTTGTAGCCCTTAGAAGGGCTGTTGGGTTCTTTGTGGGTGATCCCTGCCTAACAGAGAACTAAATGCAGGCCCTAACACTGTCCCTGAAAGGCAGCAGCTCTATCCCTAACGACATCCAGACGGCATCTGAGCCGAGCACCGCGGCCAGTCACTAGTATATTCCAGGGTCACCTGATCAGGCCAGCCAACCCCTGCTATTGACATGTAAGGGCCCCACGTGATGCTGGGTGTACCGCAGAGTATCCTGGCTTGTGATTGGCTGTGTTTTTAGGCGCCAAAAAAGCACGATGCGGAAGTTGCCATTTCCTCGAGCATGGCGAGATACTCGTCCGAGCAGCGAGCACTTACGAGTACCCTAATACTCGAACAAGCACCAAGCTCGGACGAGTATGCTCGCTCATCTCTAGTCATAATAATAATCTTCTTATATTATAAAAATGAGTTTCTGTCCGTGTGTCTGTTCTTTATGCGTGACTAAACGACTGGACCGATCTTCATCAAATTTGGCACACAGGTACATCAGGTGTCCGGGAAGGTTTTAGACCGGGTCTCAGCTGCATTAGCCTGCATTAGCAATTATTAGCCTGGAAGTCTTTCTCTTCAAATCCCAACTGCCATACACACGGTCACATGTCCCTTATCAGCCAATAGAAGCTCGCAAGCCCTTACTCTCCACATACACACAGTTTTACTGTAGGTTTCCATAACCACCCAGACATTTTTCTTCATTGCTGTAGGCTGGCTTTAAAGGGTCAGGGCAGAGGAATCTGAGTGAGAACAAGAAAGACTTGGGAAATAGGTTTTGGCTCTGTGTAGTAACCAGGCTGGTAATGAGAGGTAATTAGCAGCCAGCTGAGGAGCTCATGTAAATATCTACCTGAAACACAATTCAGTGCTTACCTCCAGGCCTTGGCGCAGCCTGCTTCTTACACATGGTCACATGCACACAGTTTTACTTCAGGTTTCCATTACCACCCAGCCATTTTTCTTCACTGCTGTAGGTCAGCTTTAGGCTAGGGCTACACAACGACAATAAGTCGTATGACACATAGGGCACAACTACACTGTTACATGTGTCGCGCAACATTGATGTCGCACCAATGTTGCGTGACAATTTTTATAATGATAGTCTATAGTGTTGCACTGTGACATGCTGCGACTGTGACGTGACAGGCGCAGAAAAATCCATCTTGGATGGATTATTTGCGGCTGTCGTGTTGCAGTCGCAGCATGTCACAACAAATCGCAGTGCAACACCATAGCCTATCATTACAAAAAATTTTGCACGACATTGGTGCGACATGTCACGGGACACTTGTCATGTAGCCCTAGGGGAGGGCACTGTGGAGGTCACTGTTAATGGGGCAGGGGCCACTATTAAAGGGGCAGCTGCAGTGGAGGTCAATGTTAAGACAGCAGGGTACTGTGTAGGTTACTGTTAAGGGAACGGGGTACTGTGGCAATCACTGTTAAAGGGATGGGTGCTGTGGAGGTCTTGTTAAGGGGGCAGGGAACAGTGGAGGTCACAGATAACATAGTAACATAGTAACATATAGTAACATAGTTTGTAAGGCCGAAAAAAGACATCTGTCCATCCAGTTCTCCCTGTTTTCCTACAAGTTGATCCAGAGGAAGGCAAAAAAAAACCCTTAGGTAGAAGACAATATTCCTCACTTTAGGGAAAAAATTCCTTCCCGACTCCAATCAGGCATCAGAATAACTCCCTGGATCATTGACCCCTCTCTAGTAACTATAACCTGTAATATTATTACCTCCAGAAATACATCCAGGCCCCTCCTGATCTCTTATAGTGAACTTACCATCACCACCTCCTCAGGCAGAGAGTTCCATAGTCTTACTGCTCTTACCGTAAAGAGTCCATAGTCTCACTGCTCTTACAGTAAAGAGTCCATAGTCTCACTGCTCTTACCGTAAAGAGTCCATAGTCTCACTGCTCTTACAGTATAGAGTCCATAGTCTCACTGCTCTTACCGTAAAGAGTCCATAGTCTCACTGCTCTTACAGTAAAGAGTCCATAGTCTCACTGCTCTTACAGTAAAGAGTCCATAGTCTCACTGCTCTTACAGTAAAGAGTCCATAGTCTCACTGCTCTTACAGTAAAGAGTCCATAGTCTCACTGCTGCTCTTACCGTTAAAAGAGTCCATTAGTCTCACTGCTCTTACAGTAAGAGTCCATAGTCTCACTGCTCTTACCGTTAAAGAGTCCATAGTCTCACTGCTCTTACAGTAAAGAGTCCATAGGTCTCACATGCTCTTACAGTAAAGAGTCCTAGTCTCACTGCTCTTACAGTAAGAATCCATTAGTCTCACTGCTCTTACAGTAAAGAGTTCCATAGTCTCACTGCTCTTACAGTAAAGAGTCCATAGTCTCACTGCTCTTACAGTAAAGAGTCCATAGTCTCACTGCTCTTACAGTAAAGAGTCCATAGTCTCACTGCTCTTACAGTAAAGAGTCCACAGTCTCACTGCTCTTACAGTAAAGAGTCCATAGTCTCACTGCTCTTACAGTAAAGGGTCCATAGTCTCACTGCTCTTACAGTAAAGAGTCCATAGTCTCACTGCTCTTACCGTAAAGAGTCCATAGTCTCACTGCTCTTACCGTAAAGAGTCCATAGTCTCACTGCTCTTACAGTAAAGAGTCCATAGTCTCACTGCTCTTACAGTAAAGAGTCCATAGTCTCACTGCTCTTACAGTAAAGAATCCATAGTCTCACTGCTCTTACAGTAAAGAGTTCCATAGTCTCACTGCTCTTACAGTAAAGAGTCCATAGTCTCACTGCTCTTACAGTAAAGAGTCCATAGTCTCACTGCTCTTACCGTAAAGAGTCCATAGTCTCACTGCTCTTACAGTAAAGAATCCTCTTCTATGTTTGTGTACAAACCTTTTTTCCTCCAGACGCAGAGGATGTCCCCTCGTCACAGTCACAGTCCTGGGGATAAATAGATGATGGGAGAGATCTCTGTACTGACCCCTGATATATTTATACATAGTTATTAGATCTCCCCTCAGTCGTCCCTAATTTTGATAATCTTTCTGGGTCCTGTAGTCCACCCATTCCAGTTATTACTTTAGTTGCCCTCCTCTGAACCCTCTCCAGCTCTGCTATGTCTGCCTTGTTCACAGGAGCCCAGAACTGTACACAGTCCTCCATGTGTGGTCTGACTAGTGATGTGTAAAGTGGCAGGACTATGTTCTCATCACCGCCATCTATGCCCCTTTTGATGCAACCCATTATCTTATTGGCCTTGGCAGCAGCTGTCTGGCACTGGTTTCTACAGCTATGGAGGTCAGTGTTAAGGGGTGGGCCCCTGAGGAGGTCACTGTCAAGGGAGTGGGGTGCTGTGAAGGTCAAAGTTAAGGGGATGGGCTGCTGTGGAGGTCCTATTTTAAGGAGGCAGGGTTTTTTTTCACTAATGGAGTTATGACAGAATGTTTGAAAGAGGAAGAGAATACCAGAAAAGAGAGAGGCTGAAGATTTTGGTTAGGTGAATAGTGACAGCCGGGGAGAGAGACTGGAGGAGGTGTGAGGGAATTGGGTCAGTACTGTACGTGGTAGGGCGAGAAGAACAGAGGAGCCTGGAGACTTCTTCTGTGACTGGGTCAAATGTGGAGACTCAGCCAGAGGAGATGAAGTAGGGGAGGGGATCGATGACAATTTCCTGTTGGATATTCTCTATTAGAAGTAGGTGGTCAAGTCTTCAGTACCGAGGTCTGTACCAGGTGCCTACAGTTTTGGACCGAGGAGGGAGTATTGGATTATTGGATGGTGAGGAGATCAGGTTCATGAAATAGTTGTGTTTGGAGAGGTGAAGGGCAGAGTTATAAGTGGTCAGCATAAATTTCTAATGGAAGAAGTCTTGTGGTGTGCGAGTCTTTCTCCATAGGCGTTCAGGAGCTGCGCCCGCCCGATCAGCTGCGGGGGACCAGCTGTGCCCAGTAGCCGGACCCCTGCTGTATGCACCAGCATCGGTGAAAACACCGATGCTGGTGCATTAACCCTCGATGTGCCGTAGTCAGAGCTGACCGCGGCACATGCGATGCCCACAGAAGGGGAGCCCATCGGGTCCCCGCACTGCTGTGACGGGTGACCCGATGGCAGGGAAGGCAGCCCGATGCCTTCTACCGAAGCCTGTGAGATCCAGCCCCCTACACTGTTTGTAATACACTTACAGCCAATGCATTACAATACAGAAGTATTGTAATGCATTGTAAAGGGGATCAGACCCCAAAAGTAAAAAAAAAAGTGTGAAAAAAAAGTGAAAAAAAAGTTACAAAATAAAGTCTAGAAAAATAACAATTTCAAGTAAAAAAACAAAAAACAAGACATATTAGGTATTGCCGCGTCCGTATCGACCGGCTCTATAAAAATATCACATTATCCACCCCGCCAGGTGAACGCAGTAAAAAAAAAAAAAAAAAAAGTGCCAAAACAGCCATTTTTGGTCACCTTCCCTTACAAAAAGTGTAATAGCAGGTGCTTAAAAAGGCGTATTTACCCCAAAATGGTACCAATCAAACCGTCATCTCATCCCGCGAAAATGAGCCCCTACCTAAGACAATCGCCCAAAAAATAAAAATAAATATGGCTCTCAGAAAATAGCAACACAAAAATTTTAGACATATTGGGTATCGCCACATCCGTAACAACCTGCTCTATAAAAATATCACATGAGATGGCCCCCCAGGTGAATGCTGCAAAAAGAAATTTTAAAAAACTATGGCACTGTTTTTCCTCTTGCCTCACATAAAGTGTTATACCACGGGATCAAAAAGGCGTATGTACCCCAAAATGGTACCAATCAAACCGTCATCTCATCCCACAAAAAATTAGACCCTACCTAAGACAATCGCCCGAAAAATAAAAAAAAAAATGTCTCTCTAAAAATGCCAGCACAAAAACAAGATTTAATTCTGTTCAAAAATGCATCTAATGTGTAAAACTTAACAAAAATAAAAATGTTAGACATATTGGGTATCGCCGCATCCGTAACAACCTGCTCTGTAAAAATATCACATTATATTCCGCCTCAAGTGAATGCTGTAAAAAAAAAATTAAAAAAAACTATGACAAAACAGCCATTGGACACCTACCCTCACAATAAGTGTATTAGCAGGCGATCAAAAAGACATATTTACCCCAAAATGGTACCAATCAAACCGCTATCTCATCCCGCAGAAATTGATACCCTACCTGAGACAATCGCCTGAAAATTAAAAAAAATATGGCTCTCAGAAATTGGCAGCACAAAAACATGATTTAATTCTGTTCAAAAATGTATCTAATGTGTAAAACTTAAAGGGAACCTGTCATCAAATTTATGGTGACCTAACTGAGGGCAGCATAAAATAGGGACAGAAATGCTGATTTCAGCGGTGTGTCACTCATGAGCTAAATGTAAGCGGTTGCCGAGAACCAACATCATAATCATCGCAGCACAGGCCGTGAAAAGAGTCATATCTACCTGAGAAGAGTCATGGTTATTCATAATCTCCTGCTCTCCCAACCCATCTGCTGATGATTGGCAGTTCTCTCCTAGAGAGAAAGGGAGAAAACTAGGTAGAAGCCTGTCAGTCATCAGCAGGTGGGCGGGGAGAGCAGGAATTCATGAATAACCATGACTCTTTTCCAGGCCCAGTCTGCAATGTTTGTGATGATGGTTCTCGGCAACCACTTACTTTCAAGTTATAAATGACACACCGCTGAAATCAACTCACCTGTCTCTGCTTTATGCTGCCGTTAGTATGGGTAGCATAAAGTTGATGACAGGTTCCCTTTAACAAAAATAAAAATGTTAGACACATTAGGTATCGCCGCATCCGTAACAACCTGCTCTATAAAAATATCACTTGATTTGCCCCTTTTTTTGTCACCTTGCCTCACAAAAAGTGTAATACCAAGCGATCAAAAAGTCTTGTGTACCCCAAAATGGTACCAATGAAACGGTCACCTCATCCCGCAAAAAATGAGACCCCACATAAGACAATAACTCAAAAAATAAAAAAAAATGGCTCCCGCAAACCGATCCATCAAAATGTGTGCTGCAAAATCCATATGGCGCTCCTTCTGTTTTGAGTTCTGCGATGTACCCCCACAGCAGTTTACCACCACATATGGGGTGTTGCTGTATTCAGGAGAAAATGGGGAACAAATTACGGGGTGCTTTTCTCCTGTTAGCCCTTGTGAAAATGAAAAATTTGGGGCTAAAGCAACATTTTATTGGAAGAAATGAAACTTCATTTTCACAGCCAAGTGTTTCCAAATTCCGTAAAATGCTTCGGGGGTCAAAGTGATCAGTGCCCCCCATAATATATTCTTTGAAGGGTGTAGTTTCCAAAATGGGATTTCCACTGTAGGGGTACGTCAGGGTCTCTCAATTACAAAATGGTGCCTAAAAACCATTCTAGCAAAATCTGCCTCCAAAATCTGTATGGCGCTCCTTTCCTTCTGACCACTGCTGTGTGCCCATAGAGCAGTTTACCACCACATATGGGGTATTTCCATAAACTGCAGAATCAGAGTAATGTATATTGAGGTTTAGTTTGCTGTTAACCCTTGCTGTGTTGCAATAAAAAATTGATTAACATGAAAAATCTGCATAAAAATGAAATTTTGAAATTTCGCCTCCATATTCCTTTAATTCTTGTCGAACACATAAAGGGTTAACAAAGTTTGTAACGTCAGTTTTAAATAATTTGAGGAGTGTAGTTTCTAAAATGGGGTCATTTATGGGAGGTTTCCATTACGTAAGCCTCACAAAATCACTTTATATCTGAATTGGTGCTTAAAAAAATGGTTTTGGAAATTTTGTTGAAAATTTGAAAAATGGCTTCTAAACTTCTAAGCTTTCTCACGTCCTAAAAAAGTAAAATGACATTTACAGAATGATGTCAACATAAAGCAGACATATGGGGAATGTAAAATAACTATTTTTGGAGGTATTACTATGTATTTTGAAAGTAGAGAAATTTAAATTTGGAAATTAGCTAATTTTTCCAAATTGTTTGTAAAATTGGTATTTTTTTAATAAATAAAAATGAAATATTTTGCCACAAATTTACTACTGTTGTGAAGCACAACATGTGACGAGAAAACATTCTCAGAATGGCCTGGATAAGTAAAAGCGTTCCAAAGTTATTACCACAAAAAGTGACACATGTCAGATTAGCAAAAAATGTCCTGGGCAGGAAGGTGAAAACAGGCCTGGGGTAGAAAGGGTTAAGGTGTAAGCCAGAGTTGCTTTCGTCTCTGTTTGGAGGTTCTGAGTGTAGGGGGCTCTACGTCATCCAGGGCACTTCTGAGAGCAGAAAAGTCATCCAGGGGGACACTGTGAGGGAGAGAGGATGAAAGAGTCTGAGGGTGTGGACTTCAAAAGATGGAACTAGGGGAAATAACCTGGAAAAAGCCATGTGGGGAAAGAAATCCACCTACTCCACCACCATGTCTGTTGTCAGGTCTGGGGGAATGTGAAAAGTGTAGGCCACAGTAAGTCCAGCGGGAGAGGCGGTGTCGGAATGCTGAATCCAAATTTCGGTGAGGGGCAGCAGGTTAAGAGAATAAGAAAGAAGTTGTGAATGGAGGGGAGCTTGTTACACACCGACTGTGCGTTCCAGAGCGTATAGCTGAAGGAGGGAAGAGAGGACTCACAACGGATGTTTATGAGGCGAGCAGGATCTATGGGAGATGGAGAAGGGGTTGAAATGTAAAAATGGACTTGTGTTTCTGTTGCTGCCCCAGTTACTTCACCTGCTGTGCTTTATGACGCCCCCAGTACTGCACTTTAGGAGTAATGGACTATAGTTAAGCCCCCAATATAGTGCCACACAGACAGCACCTGAGAACAATAGTGCCCCAAAAGTAATAGTGCCAAAGAGATAGCCCCCCATATTGTGATCCAGGGGGTAATAGTGTAACGAACAATAAAACTGCTATCAACTGTACTCCACATAATAACAGTGACCTTCTCAGGGCCTCAGACAGTAAAAGTCCCTCCTAATAGCCCCAAAGAGTAATAGTGCCTCGTATAGGCCCCACAAGGTAATAGTCCTTCCTATAGGCCCTTATACAGTAATAGTGCCTCCTATAGGCCCCACAGAGTAGTAGTCCCTCCTATAGGCCCCACAGAGTAGTAGTTCCTCCTATAGGCCCCACAGAGTAGTAGTCCCTCCTATAAGCCCCATAAGGTAATAGTCCTTCCTAAAGGCCCCAAAGAGTAATAGTGCCTTCTATAGGCCCCATAGAGTAGTAGTCCCTCCTATAGGCCCCACACAGTAATAGTCCTGTACTAGTCATGTACTTACCTGGCTGCGCTCCCGTGACCAGTCCGTCCATGCTATTACTGCGCTGCCTGCATCGATCTATCATTGTGTCAATCAGTCCTGCTGACCGTGGGCTGGTCTGCCTACCAGGGAGCATGAACACCGGGCCGATCATTGTTGGCACTGGCATCACTTTCATCCTGTTGGTGGGGTGTTTAAACTGGAAACTGCTGGCCACAGTTGCCTGTGATTAATGTTCTTGCCTCACACACTTAGTTGGTGTTTCGTGTGGATTCCTGGACCTCTGATCTTCTGCCTGCTAGTTACCTCACCTCTGACTGCTTGTTTCTTCTTTGGTTCTGATAATATTATGGGGGGCCCTGTGGAGGTCACTGTTATGGGGGCAGTGTGGATGTCACTGTTATGGGGGGCAGTGTGGATGTCACTGTTATGGGGGCAGTGTGGAGGTGACTGTTATGGAGGCACTGTGAATGTCACAGTTATGGGGGGCACTGTGGATGTCACTGTTATGGAGGCACTGTGGATGTCACTGTTATGGGGGCACTGTGGAGGTCACTGTTATGGGGGTGCTGTGGATGTCACTGTTATGGGGGCACTGTGGATGTCACTGTTATGGGGGCACTGTGAGGTCACTGTTATGGGGGCACTGTGGATGACACTGTTATGGAGGCACTGTGGATGTCAGTGTTATGGGGGCACTGTGGATGACACTGTTATGGAGGCACTGTGGATGTCAGTGTTATGGGGGCACTGTGGATGACACTGTTATGGGGGCACTGTGGAGGTCACTGTTATGGGGGTGCTGTGGGATGTCACTGTTATGGGGGCACTGTGGAGGTCACTGTTATGGGGGGCAACTGTGGATGTCACTGTTATGAGGGCACTGTGGATGACACTGTTATGAGGGCACTGTGGAGGTCACTGTTATGGGGAGCACTGTGGATGTCACTGTTATGAGGGCGCTGTGGAGGTCACTGTTATGGGGGCACTGTGGAGGTCACTGTTATGGGGGCACTGTGGAGGTCACTGTTATGGGGGCACTGTGGAGGTCACTGTTATGGGGGCACTGTGGAGGTCACTGTTATGGAGGCGCTGTGGATGTCACTGTTATGGAGGCACTGTGGATGTCACTGTTATGGGGCAGTGTGGAGGTCACTGTTATGGGGCCCTGTGGAGGTCACTGTTATGGGGGCACTGTGGAGGTCACTGTTATGGGGGCACTGTGGAGGTCACTGTTATGGGGGCACTGTGGAGGTCACTGTTATGGGGCACTGTGGATGTCAGTGTTATGGGGGCACTGTGGAGGTCACTGTTATGGGGGCACTGTGGAGGTCACTGTTATGGAGGCGCTGTGGATGTCACTGTTATGGAGGCACTGTGGATGTCACTGTTATGGGGGCACCGTGGAGGTCACTGTTATGGGGGCACTGTGGAAGTCACTGTTATGGGGGCACCGTGGAGGTCACTGTTATGGGGGCACTGTGGATGTCAGTGTTATGGGGGCACTGTGGAGGTCACTGTTATGAGGACACTGTGGAGGTCACTATTATGGGGGCACTGTGGAGGTCACTGTTATGGAGGCACTGTGGATGTCACTGTTATGGGGGCAGTGTGGATGTCACTGTTATGGGGGCACTGTGGAGGTGACTGTTATGGGGGAACTGTGGAGGTCACTGTTATGGGGCACTGTGGATGTCACTATTATGGGGGCACTGTGGAGGTCACTGTTATGGGGGCACTGTGGAGGTCACTTATGGGGGCACTGTGGATGTCAGTGTTATGGGGGCACTGTGGAGGTCACTGTTATGGGGGCACCGTGGAGGTCACTGTTATGGGGGCACCGTGGAGGTCACTGTTATGGAGGCACTGTGGATGTCACTGTTATGGGGGCACTGTGGAGGTCACTGTTATGGGGGAACCGTGGAGGTCACTGTTATGGGGGCAGTGTGGATGTCACTATTATGGGGGCACTGTGGAGGTCACTGTTATGGAGGCACTGTGGATGTCACTGTTATGGGGGCAGTGTGGATGTCCACTGTTATGGGGGCACTGTGGATGTCACTGTTATGGGGGCAGTGTGGAGGTCACTGTTATGGGGGCACTGTGGATGTCAGTGTTATGGGGGCACTGTGGATGTCACTATTATGGGGGCACTGTGGAGGTCACTGTTATGGGGGCACTGTGGAGGTCACTATTATGGGGGCACTGTGGATGTCAGTGTTATGGGGGCACTGTGGATGTCAATGTTATGGGGGCACTGTGGAGGTCACTGTTATGGGGGCACTGTGGAGGTCACTGTTATGGGGGCACTGTGGAGGTCACTGTTATGGGGGCACTGTGGATGTCACTGTTATGGGAGCACTGTGGATGTCACTGTTATGGGGATGCTGTGGATGTCACTGTTATGGGGGCACTGTGGAGGTCACTGTTATGGGGGCACTGTGGAGGTCACTGTTATGGAGGCACTGTGGAGGTCACTGTTATGGGGGCACTGTGGAGGTCACTGTTATGGGGGCACTGTGGAGGTCACTGTTATGGGGGCACTGTGGAGGTCACTGTTATAGAGGCACTGTGGATGTCACTGTTATGGGAGCACTGTGGATGTCACTGTTATGGGGATGCTGTGGATGTCACTGTTATGGGGGCACTGTGGATGTCACTGTTATGGGGGCACTGTGGAGGTCACTGTTATGGAGGCACTGTGGATGTCACTATTATGGGGGCACTGTGAATGTCACTATTATGGGGGCACTGTGGAGGTCACTGTTATGGGGGCACTGTGGAGGTCACTGTTATGGGGGCACTGTGGAGGTCACTGTTATGGGGGCACTGTGGATGACACTGTTATGGAGGCACTGTGGATGTCAGTGTTATGGGGGCACTGTGGATGACACTGTTATGGAGGCACTGTGGATGTCAGTGTTATGGGGGCACTGTGGATGACACTGTTATGGGGGCACTGTGGAGGTCACTGTTATGGGGGTGCTGTGGATGTCACTGTTATGGGGGCACTGTGGATGTCACTGTTATGGGGGCACTGTGGAGGTCACTGTTATGGGGGCACTGTGGATGACACTGTTATGGAGGCACTGTGGATGTCAGTGTTATGGGGGCACTGTGGATGACACTGTTATGGAGGCACTGTGGATGTCAGTGTTATGGGGGCACTGTGGATGACACTGTTATGGGGGCACTGTGGAGGTCACTGTTATGGGGGTGCTGTGGATGTCACTGTTATGGGGCACTGTGGAGGTCACTGTTATGGGGGCACTGTGGATGTCACTGTTATGAGGGCACTGTGGATGACACTGTTATGAGGGCACTGTGGAGGTCACTGTTATGGGAGCACTGTGGATGTCACTGTTATGAGGGCGCTGTGGAGGTCACTGTTATGGGGGCACTGTGGAGGTCACTGTTATGGGGGCACTGTGGAGGTCACTGTTATGGGGGCACTGTGGAGGTCACTGTTATGGAGGCGCTGTGGATGTCACTGTTATGGAGGCACTGTGGATGTCACTGTTATGGGGGCAGTGTGGAGGTCACTGTTATGGGGGCCCTGTGGAGGTCACTGTTATGGGGGCACTGTGGAGGTCACTGTTATGGGGGCACTGTGGAGGTCACTGTTATGGGGGCACTGTGGAGGTCACTGTTATGGGGCACTGTGGATGTCAGTGTTATGGGGGCACTGTGGAGGTCACTGTTATGGGGGCACTGTGGATGTCACTGTTATGGGGGCACTGTGGATGTCAGTGTTATGGGGGTACTGTGGAGGTCACTGTTATGGGGGCACCGTGGAGGTCACTGTTATGGGGGCACTGTGGAAGTCACTGTTATGGGGGCACCGTGGAGGTCACTGTTATGGGGGCACTGTGGATGTCAGTGTTATGGGGGCACTGTGGAGGTCACTGTTATGAGGACACTGTGGAGGTCACTATTATGGGGGCACTGTGGAGGTCACTGTTATGGAGGCACTGTGGAGGTCACTGTTATGGAGGCACTGTGGATGTCACTGTTATGGGGGCAGTGTGGATGTCACTGTTATGGGGCACTGTGGAGGTCACTGTTATGGAGGCACTGTGGAGGTCACTGTTATGGGGGCACTGTGGATGTCACTGTTATGGGGGCAGTGTGGAGGTCACTGTTATGGGGCACTGTGGATGTCAGTGTTATGGGGGCACTGTGGATGTCACTATTATGGGGGCACTGTGGAGGTCACTGTTATGGGGGCACTGTGGAGGTCACTATTATGGGGGCACTGTGGATGTCAGTGTTATGGGGGCACTGTGGATGTCAATGTTATGGGGGCACTGTGGAGGTCACTGTTATGGGGGCACTGTGGAGGTCACTGTTATGGGGGCACTGTGGAGGTCACTGTTATGGGGGCACTGTGGATGTCACTGTTATGGGAGCACTGTGGATGTCACTGTTATGGGGATGCTGTGGATGTCACTGTTATGGGGGCACTGTGGAGGTCACTGTTATGGGGGCACTGTGGAGGTCACTGTTATGGAGGCACTGTGGAGGTCACTGTTATGGGGGCACTGTGGAGGTCACTGTTATGGGGGCACTGTGGAGGTCACTGTTATGGGGGCACTGTGGAGGTCACTATTATGGGGCACTGTGGATGTCATTATTATGGGGGCACTGTGGATGTCACTATTATGGGGGCACTGTGGAGGTCACTGTTATGGGGGCACTGTGGATGTCACTGTTATGGGGGCACTGTGGAGGTCACTGTTATGGAGGCACTGTGGATGTCACTATTATGGGGGCACTGTGAATGTCACTATTATGGGGGCACTGTGGAGGTCACTGTTATGGGGGCACTGTGGAGGTCACTGTTATGGGGGCACTGTGGAGGTCACTTATGGGGGCACTGTGGATGTCACTGTTATGGGGGCACTGTGGAGGTCACTGTTATGGGGGCACTGTGGAGGTCACTGTTATGGGGGCACTGTGGAGGTCACTGTTATAGAGGCACTGTGGATGTCACTGTTATGGGAGCACTGTGGATGTCACTGTTATGGGGATGCTGTGGATGTCACTGTTATGGGGGCACTGTGGATGTCACTGTTATGGGGGCACTGTGGAGGTCACTGTTATGGAGGCACTGTGGATGTCACTATTATGGGGGCACTGTGAATGTCACTATTATGGGGGCACTGTGGAGGTCACTGTTATGGGGGCACTGTGGAGGTCACTGTTATGGGGCACTGTGGAGGTCACTTATGGGGGCACTGTGGATGTCACTGTTATGGGGGCACTGTGGAGGTCACTGTTATGGGGCACTGTGGAGGTCACTGTTATGGGGGCACTGTGGAGGTCACTGTTATGGGGGCACTGTGGAGGTCACTGTTATAGAGGCACTGTGGATGTCACTGTTATGGGAGCACTGTGGATGTCACTGTTATGGGGGCACTGTGGAGGTCACTTATGGGGGCACTGTGGATGTCACTGTTATGGGGATGCTGTGGATGTCACTGTTATGGGGGCACTGTGGAGGTCACTGTTATGGGGGCACTGTGGAGGTCACTGTTATGGAGGCACTGTGGAGGTCACTGTTATGGGGCACTGTGGAGGTCATTGTTATGGGGGCACTGTGGAGGTCACTGTTATGGGGGCACTGTGGAGGTCACTGTTATGGGAGCACTGTGGAGGTCACTGTTATGGGGGCACTGTGGAGGTCACTGTTATGGGAGCACTGTGGAGGTCACTGTTATGGGGGCACTGTGGAGGTCACTGTTATGGGAGCACTGTGGAGGTCACTGTTATGGGGGCACTGTGGATGTCTCTGAATACCTGGGGTAGGTATGTCTCCAGCAGGTTGACCTCCAGATGGTAGTGTTTGGGTAATAGCGCCCTGTATGGGCAGTGCTGTTGTTGTGGGGGTTAATCTTTTGCCGCCCTCACATTGTTACATCTGTCGGGATACTCCTGCAGCGCCCCCATAGGGCAAGGTGAAGTATTACACAGTGTCAGTTCACATTAGTGGATTGTCTGGACAGGACAGGTCTTCAAGAAACAGATGGGAACAATTGCCAAAAGATGAGGACGGTTTCTGGCCTGATCCTGGGATGTCCTGCAGCAGAAGAGACCACCAGACCAACGGGTCCTCCCAGTCCTCAGCTCATTCAGACCAGTCACACCAGTTATGGACATTCACTTGTGGATGCCTGGGATGAATGACTGACAGGATGAGGGTGGGGTACAGAGATCCGCCCGGAGAGACACTAAACAGCCTGGGATGGGGGTGGGGGAAGGTTTGGCAATGATGGAACTTCACGGTTCCTCCCCGGATGTCGCTGATCAACAAGACGAGCCCAGAGGAAGAGACGAGATTTTTATAGGCGCTGGCGCAGACCTCTTCACACACAATCAAGCCTCAGAGTCCCAACGATGCGAGAGGCTGGTGATTGCCAGAACCATGAAGTCATACTCCTGAGGGGGATATAAAAGGGAGCTGAGAGCCCGTCGCTGTGCCAGCTGACGAGGGAGCGGCACTGGGAAGAAACGCTGCCTTCTGGAAATAGCCAAGGTGTGAGGAGGATTACTAATCTCTTGGACAACACTCCGACCAGCTCTGCAACGTAAACAGTTTAACGGCCGCAGCCGAGCCAAGAATGTCACACCAAACACATATTACATAGGAGAACGTAGAGACACTGGCGGTACGTGAAGTTCTTGGGCCCCAGTGCAACATCTAGAAGAGGGCCACCACCTACCATGTGCCATCTCTAACATTGGTGCCACTGCTACCTCTACATCTACTACAGCCACACCCATGTATAGATCTCGAGAAGAGCCAAGGAACCGAACTCCATTCTCTCCGAAATTAAGTGGTTTACAGTGGCACCAATGAGGTTTGGCCACTCCAACGGACAACCTGGCCACTGCCATTATCTTATATACCGTCAAACTTGGTATTTTTGGAAATTTCCATGCCATGTGGTGGCTTACAGGGGTCTCCATCGTCACACAGCCTTACAATAGTGACTTATCCATACTGTCCTGTAATGTTTCTACATGTCTGTGACATTCCCTCATGTGCACATAGTATAAGACTGATCTATCTGAGGTCAAAGGTGCATTTCTGGAACTTTAAGCCATCTATGTATGATGGAGAACCCAAAAAATCATGAATGATACAAAACCCAAGACCTAATTATCACAGAGAACCCAAAAATCATGTATGATACAAACCCAAGACCCAATTATCACAGAGATCACAGACCCAGGTATGATGGAGACATCCAATTATTATGGAGAACCCAATGATTAAGTATGATGGAGGCATCCAATTATTATGGAGAACTCAATGATTAAGTATGATGGAGACCCCCGAGACACCAGTTATGATAGAAATTGCAAGATCCAAATATGACGGAGAACCCAAGATCCAAGTGTGATGAGGAACCCAAGAACAAAGTATTACATAAAGCCCATGACACAAGATGTCTTCGGCTTCGTCACCTCCATCATGGAAATTACATCACCCATCAGAATTACAGGGTAAAGTTGCTCACAAAATTCACTTCAGTCTTCAAACCCCCACAGGTCCCACTGCCTGTTTGGAGTAAAATCTCATCCTCATGTTTCAAACTTTTGATTCAATTCTTCCAAGGCAACAGCTGCCGATTTTAATCCCTCAAAATTTTTGAAACATTTGGGGAAAAAGCTTTTGATGAATAGAATACAGTACTTCCCTCGAATCCAGTTTTTCTATAGTTATCCACCAAAAATAGAAGAAACTTCTCAGAATCTTAACAGATTTTACAAAGAGTCAACCTTCAAGAGCGAGTAACCTCATTTTCACTGTGTTCTTAGGACCATAATTCCCTGATGAAACCCATGAGGATTCACTGATTCTCCTCCATGAGATCTGTGTCTCCCTTTTCTCCTCCTTGAGATGTATATCTTCTTCTCTTTCATGAAATCTTCTTCTATTCCATGAGGTTGGTATCTTCTTCTCTTCTATGAGATTGGTTCTTTTCTTCCATAAAAACAGTATCTACTTCCTCTTCTCCCTGAGATCTGGTATCTTCTTCTCTTTTTTGAGATTAGTATCATATTCTTCTCCATGAGGTCAGTATTTTCTTCTTCTCCATGAGGTCAGTATTTTCTTCTTCTCCATGAGGTCAGTATTTTCTTCTCCTCCATGAGGTCAGTATTTTCTTCTCCTCCATGAGGTCAGTATTTTCTTCTTCTCCATGAGGTCAGTATTTTCCTCTTCTCCTCCATGAGGTCAGTGTTTTCTTCTCCTCCATGAGGTCAGTATTTTCTTCTTCTCCATGAGGTCAGTATTTTCCTCTTCTCCATGAGGTCAGTATTTTCTTCTTCTCCTCCATGAGGTCAGTATTTTCTTCTTCTCCATTAGGTCAGTATTTTCTTCTTCTCCATGAGGTCAGTATTTTCCTCTTCTCCTCCATGAGGTCAGTGTTTTCTTCTCCTCCATGAGGTCAGTATTTTCCTCTTCTCCTCCATGAGGTCAGTATTTTCTTCTCCTCCATGAGGTCAGTATTTTCTTCTTCTCCATGAGGTCAGTATTTTCCTCTTCTCCTCCATGAGGTCAGTGTTTTCTTCTCCTCCATGAGGTCAGTATTTTCTTCTCCTCCATGAGGTCAGTATTTTCCTCTTCTCCATGAGGTCAGTATTTTCTTCTTCTCCTCCATGAGGTCAGTATTTTCTTCTTCTCCATTAGGTCAGTATTTTCTTCTTCTCCTCCATGAGGTCAGTATTTTCTTCTTCTCCATTAGGTCAGTATTTTCTTCTTCTCCATGAGGTCAGTATTTTTCTTCTCCTCCATGAAATCAGTATTTTCTTTCTCTCCTCCATGAGATGGGATATCTTCTTCTCTTCTGTGAGATTAGTATCATATTCTTCTCCATGAGGTCAGTATTTTCTTCTTCTCCATGAGGTCAGTATTTTCTTCTTCTCCATGAGGTCAGTATTTTCCTCTTCTCCATGAGGTCAGTATTTTCTTCTTCTCCTCCTTGAGGTCATTATTTTCTTCTCCTCCATGAGGTCAGTATTTTCTTCTTCTCCTCCATGAGATCAGTATTTTCTTCTCATCCATGAGGTCAATATTTTCTTCTTCTCCATGAGGTCAGTATTTTCTTTTCCTCCATGAGGTCAGTATTTTCTTCTCCTCCATGAAATCAGTATTTTCTTCCTCTCCTCCATGAGATGAGGTATCTTCTTCTCTACTGTGAGATTAGTATCATTTTCTTCTTCTCCATGAGGTCAGAATTTTTCTCTTCTCCATGAAATCAGTATTTTCTTCCTCTCCTCCATGAGATCTCCTTCTCTTTCCTGAGATTCGTATCATATTCACCTCCTCCATGAGGTCAGTATCTTCTTCTCTGCTTATCTCCTTCTTGCCATAGGTATCTTCTTTTCCTATATGAGATTGGTATCGTCTTGTTGTCCTCCATAAGATTGGTGGAACAGATTTACTACGGTGTCTTTTGCCTAACAAAATAATGCAAATTGGCACTTTTAGAGCTTCTCCAAATTTTTCTGACTTGCTTGAAAAGAAGATAGGGCTTATTGGAAAGGGGTGTCCCTTCAGGGGGAAGGGGTCATGGTATAAAATCCACCTTTTTGGGTCAAAATTAGGTCTAGACAAAAGTGTCTGCATCAAATGTATCATCAGCTGGAGTCCTTGTGATAAGTCTGGTGCAGGTCTAGACGCTGGTCTAAGTTTATGCCATCTAGAGCAGGGATGATCAACCTGCGGCGCTTCAGTTTTTGTAAAACTACAACTCCCACAATTACTAGCTGTAGGCTGTCTGGGCATGCTGGAAGTTGTAGTTTTGCAACAGCTGGAGGGCCGCAGGTTGAGCATCCCTGATCTAGAGGATTATTAAATTTGCCCCAGTATTTTCTTTTCCATGAGACGGTTATCTTCTCTTCCAAGTGTCTTCTTCTTCTCCTCTTCCAAGTGTCGTCTTCTCCTCTTTGATATTGGTATCTTTTTCTTATCCATGAGATACTTCTTCTCAATGAGATTAGTATCTTCTCCTCCATGACATCCATATCTTCTTCCTCTACTCCTAAGTGGTTTACAGTGGCACCAATGAGGTTTGGCCACTCCAACGGACAAGCTGGCCACTGCCATTATCTTATATACCGTCAAACTTGGTATTTTTGGAAATTTCCATGCCATAAGTGGTGGCTTACAGGGGTCTCCATCGTCACACAGCCTTACAATAGTGACTTATCCATACTGTCCTGTAATGTTTCTACATGTCTGTGACATTCCCTCGTGGGCTCATAGTATAAGACTGATCTATCTGAGGTCAAAGGTGCATTTCTGGAACTTTAAGCCATCTATGTATGATGGAGAACCCAAAAAATCATGTATGATACAAAACCCAAGACCTAATTATCACAGAGAACCCAAAAATCATGTATGATACAAACCCAAGACCCAATTATCACAGAGATCTTAAGACCCAAGTATGATGGAGACATCCAATTATTATGGAGAACCCAATAATTAACTATGATGGAGAACCCAACACCCAATTATCACAGAGAACCCAAAAATCATGTATGATACAAACCCAAGACCCAATTATCACAGAGATCACAGACCCAGGTATGATGGAGACATCCAATTATTATGGAGAACTCAATGATTAAGTATGATGGAGGCATCCAATTATTATGGAGAACCCAATGATTAAGTATGATGGAGACCCCCGAGACACCAGTTATGATAGAAATTGCAAGATCCAAATATGACGGAGAACCCAAGATCCAAGTGTGATGAGGAACCCAAGAACAAAGTATTACATAAAGCCCATGACACAAGATGTCTTCGGCTTCGTCACCTCCATCATGGAAATTACATCACCCATCAGAATTACAGGGTAAAGTTGCTCACAAAATTCACTTCAGTCTTCAAACCCCCACAGGTCCCACTGCCTGTTTGGAGTAAAATCTCATCCTCATGTTTCAAACTTTTGATTCAATTCTTCCAAGGCAACAGCTGCCGATTTTAATCCCTCAAAATTTTTGAAACATTTGGGGAAAAAGCTTTTGATGAATAGAATACAGTACTTCCCTCGAATCCAGTTTTTCTATAGTTATCCACCAAAAATAGAAGAAACTTCTCAGAATCTTAACAGATTTTACAAAGAGTCAACCTTCAAGAGCGAGTAACCTCATTTTCACTGTGTTCTTAGGACCATAATTCTCTGATGAAACCAATGAGGATTCACTGATTCTCCTCCATGAGATCTGTGTCTCCCTTTTCTCCTCCTTGAGATGTATATCTTCTTCTCTTTCATGAAATCTTCTTCTATTCCATGAGGTTGGTATCTTCTTCTCTTCTATGAGGTTGGTTCTTTTCTTCCATAAAAACAGTATCTACTTCCTCTTCTCCCTGAGATCTGGTATCTTCTTCTCTTTTTTGAGATTAGTATCATATTCTTCTCCATGAGGTCAGTATTTTCTTCTTCTCCATGAGGTCAGTATTTTCTTCTCCTCCATGAGATCAGTATTTTCCTCTTCTCCTCCATGAGGTCAGTATTTTCTTCTCCTCCATGAAATCAGTATTTTCTTCTCCTCCATGAAATCAGTATTTTCTTTCTCTCCTCCATGAGATGGGGTATCTTCTTCTCTTCTGTGAGATTAGTATCATATTCTTCTCCATGAGGTCAGTATTTTCTTCTTCTCCATGAGGTCAGTATTTTCTTCTCCTCCATGAGGTCAGTATTTTCTTCTTCTCCTCCATGAGGTCAGTATTTTCTTCTCCTCCATGAGGTCAGTATTTTCTTCTTCTCCTCCATGAGGTCAGTATTTTCTTCTTCTCCTCCATGAGGTCAGTATTTTCCTCTTCTCCACGAGGTCAGTATTTTCTTCTCCTCCATGAGGTCAGTATTTTCTTCTTCTCCATGAGGTCAGTATTTTCCTCTTCTCCATGAGGTCAGTATTTTCTTCTCCTCCATGAGGTCAGTATTTTCTTCTTCTCCATGAGGTCAGTATTTTCTTCTTCTCCTCCATGAGGTCAGTATTTTCCTCTTCTCCATGAGGTCAGTATTTTCTTCTTCTCCTCCATGAGGTCAGTATTTTCCTCTTTTCCATGAGGTCAGTATTTTCTTCTCATCCATGAGGTCAGTATTTTCTTCTCATCCATGAGGTCAGTATTTTCTTCTCATCCATGAGGTCAGAATTTTTCTCTTCTCCATGAAATCAGTATTTTCTTCCTCTCCTCCATGAGATCTCCTTCTCTTTCCTGAGATTCGTATCATATTCACCTCCTCCATGAGGTCAGTATCTTCTTCTCTGCTTATCTCCTTCTTGACATAGGTATCTTCTTTTCCTATATGAGATTGGTATCGTCTTGTTGTCCTCCATAAGATTAGTGGAACAGATTTACTACGGTGTCTTTGCCTAACAAAATAATGCAAATTGGCACTTTTAGAGCTTCTCCAAATTTTTCTGACTTGCTTGAAAAGAAGATAGGGCTTATTGGAAAGGGGTGTCCCTTCAGGGGGAAGGGGTCATGGTATAAAATCCACCTTTTTGGGTCAAAATTAGGTTTAGACAAGTGTCTGCATCAAATGTATCATCAGCCGGAGTCCTTGTGATAAGTCTGGTGCAGGTCTAGACGCTGGTCTACGTTTTTGTAAAACTACAGTTTTTGTAAAACTACAACTCCCACAATGCCTAGCTGTAGGCTGTCTGGGCATGCTGGGAGTTGTACTTTTGCAACAGCTGGAGGGCCGCAGGTTGAGCATCCCTGATCTAGAGGATTATTAAATTTGCCCCAGTATTTTCTTTTCCATGAGACGGTTATCTTCTCTTCCAAGTGTCTTCTTCGTCTCCTCTTCCAAGTGTCTTCTTCTCCTCTTTGATATTGGTATCTTTTTCTTATCCATGAGATGAGTACCTTCTTCTTCTCAATGAGATTAGTATCTTCTCCTCCATGACATCCATATCTTCTTCCTCTCCTCTATGACATCAGTATGTTCTTCTTCTTCTTAGTAACATCTGTATCTTTTTCTTATCCATAAGATGAGTACCTTCTTCTCCTGCACGAGAACAATATCCACAAGATCAGTATTTCATATTCCTCTCCTCCAAGAGATTAGTGTCTTCATCTCCATGAAATTAGTATCTTCTTCTTCCCCTCCTTGAGACGTGTATCTTCTTGAGAGTTCTTCTAATCCTCCATGAGATTGATGTCACAGCTAGGACAAGTGAGATGTTGATCCTGCCCAACCACCGTCCCCGCCTATTTTCACAATCTGTCCTAATTGACGGCCCACAATTGGTTGACAATCCTTCCTTAATTAAGGGGCGTTTACAGGAAGGCACAAGGGGACAATTTTATGAACTAATGACAAACTGGTCCAACCTGGGTAAAGGCAAAGCAGAAACAGATGAGCTGGGTCAAACCAGGAGAGACAAACACACACTGGACCAGGAGACACAAATCAGTAACCAAACAACGCCAAAGCCAATACCAGGAGAGACAGGACGAAATCAGAGAACAATAACCAGAAACAACACCAACCCAGGGGTCCAAATCCTCAGTCAGAGGGTCATTGATGTGATCCAAAGACAGACCAATCACTAAGCTGCGCTACCAGTCACATGACATGGCAGACATCAAGTGACCCTATGACGTCACTACACCGAACGTGCCGGTGTGATTACTGATTGATCAGCTCTTCTGTTTTCAGAGGTTGGCCTGTTACCCCCAGCAAGCGGACACCGGCACCGCTGTGAGTGAAGGAAAGTTCTCGCCGGCCCGGTTATGACAATTGGTGTCTTCTTCTTCCCCTCCACAAGATTGTCGTGTTATTTTCCTCTGTGTGGTTGGCTTCTTCTTCTTCTTCTCTCTCCATGAGCCTGGCATCTTCTTCTTTTCCTCTCTGAGATTGGTATAATCTCCTCCGTGGGTATAGCACAGCTTCTTCTTTTACTCCTCCATCAAGTCTGTATCTTCTTCTTCTCTATCTCCTCCATGGGATAAATATCTTCTTCTTCTATGAGATTATCTTCTCATCCATGTATCAGTATCTTCTTCTCCGTAATGAGATATTTATCATTTTTCCTCCCTGAGACCAGTTTCTTCTTCCTCTCCTCCATCAGATTGATATATTGTTCTTTTCTTCTATAGGATTGGTATATTTTTCTCCTTCATAGGACTGGGATCTTCTTCCATGAGATCACTATGTTGTTCTCCTCCATGAGTCTTATATAGTTTTGTCCTCCATGACATCGGTATCTTCCATGAAGGTGGTGTCTTATTCTCCTCCATGAAGTCTGTAGCTTCTGCCTCCTCATGGGACTGGTATCATCTTCTCTTTCATGAGATATTCTTTTTGTTCTACTGCTTTTCTGACTCAGGAGAATCATGAAGAACATTAAATTACAGAGAACAATAGAGGAAAATATCTTCGTCCTCCTGACTATATGTTCACCGGCTGCCTGGTATTTCATTCTTCAGCTCCTAGTTCCTGACATTAAAGGGGCTATCCTATGATTAATGTAAAAAATAAAAATCAGACATCATATAGAACATGACAATCTCCTTCTAACAAAACTAGAACCAGCCCTGTACCTCACATGGATCCAGAGATCTCCACATTCATTGTTCTGCTAGATTTATATCAAGCTGACAGCTCAGGGGAGTGTCTTTTCTGCTGCAGCTCAGGGGTGTGTCCATGCTCTATCACAGCTAAGGAGGCGTGTCCATGCTCTTCCTATCACAGCTCAGAGGGCGTGTCTCAGCTCTCCCTATCACAGCTCAGAGGGCGTGTCCATGCTCTCCCTATCACAGCTCAGGAGGTGTGTCTCAGCTCTCCCTATCACAGCTCAGGAGGCATGTCTCAGCTCTCCCTATCACAGCTCAGGAGTCATGTTTCAGCTCTCCCTATCACAGCTCAGGAGGTGTGTCTCGGCTCTCCCTATCACAGCTCAGGAGGCGTGTCCATGCTCTCCCTATCTCAGCTCAGGAGGCGTGTCTCGGCTCTCCCTATCACAGCTCAGGAGGCGTGTCTCAGCTCCCCCTATCACAGCTCAGGAGGCAGTTTAAAGATGAAACTGAGCATGTGCAACCTTCTCAGTGAGCAGGACAAAGAAATAAGAAAAAAACAAACAGCAGGTGGCGCTATACAGATACATTGTATTGAATAAATCAGTGGCTGTACTAAATTTTTAATTACATGCAATTACAAAAGTATTAATTTAAAAGAGAAAGGAAAGGGGGCGCTCCCTATTGTGTTACCTTCTCGGTGGGTGAATATACCTTACCAAACTGCGTTGTGCAGACCCCCAGACACAACACTAGTAAAAATCAAAGTTCCTCCACCCCCAGAGTAGAGAGCAGGCTGCTGCACTTCTTCCCCGGACTCTGCAGGATGAAGGCTGGAAAGGAAATGAAAGCAGAGGAGGTAGCAAATAAAACCGTGCGCTCCACCCGATACTCTGAGGTGTTTATTGATAAAAACACATAAATACCATAAAAAACAAGCATGCGTTTCTGTGGCGGTCCGCCACCAAAGCACGTAGCTGTTGTTTTTTTAATGGTTTTTATGTGTTTTTATCAATAAACACCTCAGAGTGTCGGGTGCACAAATCTGTTTTATTTGCTACCTTCAGGAGCTCCTCTGCTTCTAGTTCCTGACGTTATCTCCCATAATCATTGCTGCATGTTGCTGGGAGGTCAGTCCATAGGACACAACCTGCGGCTGGTCAGTCCATAGGACACAACCTGCAGCTGGTCAGTCCATAGGACCCAACCTGCGGCTGGTCAGTCCATAGGACACAACCTGCGGCTGGTCAGTCCATAGGACACAACCTGCAGCTGGTCAGTCCATAGGACACAACCTGCGGCTGGTCAGTCCATAGGACCCCACCTGCGGCTGGTCAGTCCATAGGACCCAACCTGCGGCTGGTCAGTCCATAGGACACAACCTACGGCTGGTCGGTCCATAGGACACAACCTGCGGCTCATCGGTCCATAGGACACAACTTGCGGCTGGTCAGTCCATAGGACACAACCTGCGGCTGGTCAGTCCATAGGACACAACCTGCAGCTGGTCAGTCCATAGGACACAACCTGCGGCTGGTCAGTCCATAGGACCCCACCTGCGGCTGGTCAGTCCATAGGACCCAACCTGCGGCTGGTCAGTCCATAGGACACAACCTACGGCTGGTCGGTCCATAGGACACAACCTGCGGCTGATCGGTCCATAGGACACAACTTGCGGCTGGTCAGTCCATAGGACACAACCTGCGGCTGGTCAGTCCATAGGACACAACCTGTGGCTGGTGCATCTATAGGACACAACCTGTGGCTGGTCAGTCCATAGGACACAACCTGTGGCTAGTCGGTCCATAGGACACAACCTGAGGCTGATCGGTCCATAGGACACAACTTGCATCTGGTCAGTCCATAGGACACACCCTGCGGCTGGTCAGTCCATAGGACACACCCTGCGGCTGGTCAGTCCATAGGATACAACCTGTGGCTGGTCAGTCCATTGGACACAACTTGCGTCTGGTCAGTCCATAGGACACAAGCTGCGGCTGATCGGTCCATAGGACACAACTTGCGTCTGGTCAGTCCATAGGACACACCCTGTGGCTGGTCAGTCCATAGGACACAACCTGTGGCTGGTCAGTCCATAGGACACAACCTGTGGCTGGTCAGTCTGTAGGACACAACCTGTGGCTGGTCAGTCCGTAGGACACAACCTGTGGCTGGTCAGTCCGTAGGACACAACCTTTGGCTGGTCAGTCCATAGGACACAACCTGTGGCTGGTCAGTCCATAGGACACAACCTGTGGCTGGTCAGTCCATAGGACACAACCTGTGGCTGGTCAGTCCATAGGACACAACCTGTGCCTGGTCAGTCCATAGGACACAACCTGTGCCTGGTCAGTCCATAGGACACAACCTGTGGCTGGTCAGTCCGTAGGACACAACCTGTGGCTGGTCAGTCCGTAGGACATAACCTGTGGCTGGTCAGTCCATAGGACACAACCTGTGCCTGGTCAGTCCATAGGACACAACCTGTGGCTGGTCAGTCCATAGGACACAACCTATGGCTGGTCAGTCCAGCACCTCCATGTGGTGGAAACTGGTGGAAAGCTTTAGTCCACCTCCCTGGGTAAATACAGTATGGTATGTATTGTAGATACTGTAGAAGCTTAAAGGTCACTATGTTCAGTGGAGCCTTCAGTGCCATAGTGTCCCCCAGTATAAAGATTGCCCCCATAGTGCCCCCCCAGGATAAATGATACCCCCCTATAGTTCCCCATAGATATCCACTGGCCATCAAAATAACCCCCTTCCCAGGCTAAAGAATGGCCCCTAGCATAAAGAATGGTTCCCATAGTGCCCCCCAGTATAAAGAATGCCCCCATGGTGCCCCCCCAGTGTAAAGAATTGTCCCTATAGTTTCCTCCAGTATAAAGAATGGCTCCATAATATCCCCCGTAGTGCCCACCAGTATAAAGAATTGCCCCTATAGTGCCCCCATGATTAAGAATGGTCCCCATGGTGCCTTCCCAGTGTAAAGAATTGTCCCCATAGTTTCCTCCAGTACAAAGAATGGCCCCATAATACCCCCCAGTGTAAAGAATGCCGCCCATAATACCCCAGTATAAAGAATGGCCCCCATAGTGCCCACCAGTATAAAGAATGGCCTCTATAGTGCCCCCATGATAAAGGATGATGCCCATGGTGCCCCCCAGTATAAAGAATTGTCCCAAAAGTTTTCTCCAGTATAAAGAATGTCCCCTTTAATACTTACCCAGTATAAAAAATGGCCCCCATAGTGCCCCCCAGAATAAGGAATTGTCTCCATATTTCCCTCCAGTATAAACATGCCCCAATAATACTCCTTAGCAGGGGCACTGATAGGGTAAAACATTGGGGGCCTGGGACTCATGTTTTGTCCCAGGCCCTAATGTCCTGCCTGCCAGGTAGACACAACTGGAAATCCTCAGGATGGCGATACAATTGAATCTAATGCACTAGAAGAGCTGAAGGACGTGTGGTGACATCACAGGTCATGTGACCAGCAAAACAGGCAGTGGTTGAGAAGGACCTGTGATGATGTCACCATTGTGTGACCAGTGCAGGAGAGGAGGAGTCCTGAGGAAGAAGCTGTGGTGAGGTCTGTACATGAAAGGTAAGTGAAGGGAGAGGCAGGGCAATACTGGGAGTTGTAGTTATTTAACTGGAACTGTATGTTAGGGCTGAAGGGAGGGATGTTATTTACATGGAACTGTGTGTTGGAGGTGGCAGGGGAGGGGGTCATGTTATTTACATGGGACTGTATGCTGGACGGGGCTGGGGCAGGATGATGTTATTTACATGGAACAGTGTGTTGGAGGGGCTGGAGGAGGCAGTGATGTTATTTGCATGGGACTAAATGTTGATAACAGCTAAGGGAGGGAGTGATGTTATTTACATGGGACTCCATGTTGATGGTGGCTGTGTGTGGGTGATATTTACATGGGACTGTATGTTGAAGTAGGCTGGGGAGGGGGTGATGTTATTTACATGGGACTGTATTTTGTGGGGGATGTAGATAGAAAGGGATGTTATTTGCATGGGACTGTATATTGGAGGGGACTGGAGAGATAGTGTGATGTTATTTAACCCCTTCCCGCCCAGCGCCGTACATGTACGGCGCAACGGGACGTGACTTAACGCCCAGCGCCGTACATGTACGGCGCGCTGATCGGGCGGGTGCAGGAGCTGCGCCCGCCCGATCAGCGGCGCGGGTCCGGCAGTGCCCAGGTGCCGGACCCCTGGGGAATGCGCCAGCATCGGTGAAAACACCGATGCCGGCGCATTAACCCTTCATGTGCCGTGGTCAGCGCTGACCGCGGCACATGAGGTGTGCCGCATGTTCAGGATGCCGAGCGGGGGGCCATCGGGTCCCCGCACTGCTGTGACGGGGACCCGATGGCTTGGATGGCAGCCCGATGCCTTCCTTAGGCATCGTGGCTGCCATCCCTGCGAGCCTGTGCGATCCAGCCCCCTGGATCGCACAGGAAGCAGGCTGTAAGTGTATTACTGTGAGTAATACACTTACAACCAATGCATTACAATACAAAGTATTGTAATGCATTGTGAAGGGGATCAGAACCCCCAAAAGTTAAAAAAAGAAGTGTAAAAAGGTGAAAAAAATTTTAAAAAATAAAGTTAAAAAAATAATAATAAAAGTTTCAAGTAAAAAAAAAGAAAAACGCCATTTTCCCCCCAATAAAGTAAAAAAAATTGTTAAAAAAATAAAATAAAATAAAAAGTAGACATATTAGGTATTGCCGCGTCCGTATCGACCGGCTCTATAAAAATATCACATAATCCATCCCGCCAGGTGAACACAGTAAAAAATAAAAAATAAAAATAGTGCCAAAACAGCCATTTTTTGGTCACATTCCCCCATAAAAAGTGTAATATTACGCGATCAAAAAGGCGTATTTACCCCAAAATGATACCAATCAAACCGTCATCTTGTCCCGCAAAAATGATACCCTACCTGAGACAATCGCCCGAAAACTGAAAAAAATATGGCTCTTTGAAAATGGCAACACAAAATAATGATTTTATTCTGTTCAAAAAATAAATCTAATGTGTAAAACTATCCAAAAATAAAAAAGTTAGACATATTGGGCATCGCCGCGTCCGTAACAACCTGCTCTATAAAAATATTGCATGAGATGGCCCCCCAGGCGAATGCTGTAAAAAAAATTTTAAAAAAACTAAGCCAAAACAGATATTTTTTTCCCTCTTGCCTCACAAAAAGTGTAATAGCAGGCGATCAAAAAGGCGTATTTACCCCAAAATGGTACCAATCAAACCGTCATCTTGTCCCGCAAAAATGATACCCTACCTGAGACAATCGCCCGAAAACTGAAAAAAATATGGCTCTTTGAAAATGGCAACACAAAATAATGATTTTATTCTGTTCAAAAAATAAATCTAATGTGTAAAACTATCCAAAAATAAAAAAGTTAGACATATTGGGCATCGCCGCGTCCGTAACAACCTGCTCTATAAAAATATTGCATGAGATGGCCCCCCAGGCGAATGTTGTAAAAATTTTTTTAAAAAACTAAGCCAAAACAGATATTTTTTTCCCTTTTGCCTCACAAAAAGTGTAATAGCAGGCGATCAAAAAGGCGTATTTACCCCAAAATGGTACCAATCAAACCGTCATCTTGTCCTGCAAAAATGATACCCTACCTGAGACAATCGCCTGAAAACTGAAAAAAAATATGGCTCTCTGAAAATGGCAACACAAAAAAAAGATTTTATTCTGTACAAAAGTAAATCTAATGTGTAAAACTTTCCAAAAATAAAAATGTTAGACATATTGGGTATCTCCGCGTCCGTAACAACCTGCTGTATAAAAATATCACATGATTTGCCCCCCTTGGTGAATGCTGTAAAAAAAAATTTTTAAAAACCATGCCAAAACAGCTATTTTTTTTCACCTTGACTCACAAAAAGTGTAATACCAAGCAATCAAAAAGTCTTATGTACCCCAAAATGGTACCAATGAAAACATCAGCTCATCCCGCAAAAAATGAGCCCCCACATAAGACAATAACTCAAAATAAAAAAAAACTGTGGCTCCCGCAAACCATTCCATCAAAATCTGTGTTGTAAAATCCATATGGCGCTCCTTCTGTTCTGAGTCCTGCCATGTACCCCCACAGCAGTTTACCACCACATATGGGGTGTTGCCGCATTCAGGAGAAAATGGGTAACTAATTATGGGGTGCTTTTCTCCTGTTACCCCTTATGAAAATACAAAAAAATTGGGGCTAAAGCAACATTTTATTGGAAGAAATAAAATTTTTCATTTTCACAGCCAAGTGTTTCCAAATTCCGTAAAACACTTAGGGGGTCAAAGTGGCCAGTACCTCCTTAATATATTTGTTGAAGGGTGTAGTTTCCAAAATGGGGTCACTTTTTGAGGGTTTCCACTGTAGGGGTACGTCAGGGTCTCTCAATTACAAAATGGTGCCTATAAACTATTCTAGCAAAATCTGCCTCCAAAATCCGTATGGCGCTCCTTTCCTTCTGACCACTGCCACAAACCCATAGAGACGTTTACCACCACATATGGGGTATTTCTGTAAACTGCAGGATCAGAGCAATGCATATTGAGGTTTAGTTTGCTGGTAACCCTTACTGTGTTGCAAGAAAAAAATTATTAACATGAATAATCTACCAAAAAAGTGAAATTTTGAAAATTCACCTCCTTTTTCCACTAATTCTTGTGGAACACCTCAAGGGTTAACAAAGTTTGTAACAGTAGTTTTTTATAATTTGAGGGGTGTAGTTTCTAAAATGGAGTCATTTATGGGGGGTTTCATTATGTAAGCCCCTCAAAATCACTTTATATCTGAATTGGTGCTTAAAAAATTGGTTTTGGAAAATTTGGTGAAAATTTGAAAAATGGCTTCTAAACTTCTAAGCCTCCTAACGTCCTAAAAAAGTAAAATGACATTTATAAAATGATGCAAACATAAAGTAGACATATGGGGAATGTAAAATAATAACTATTTTTGGAGGTATTACTATGTATTTTGAAAGTAGAGAAATTGAAATTTGGAAATTTTTCCAAATTTTTGGTAAATTTTGTATTTTTTTATAAATAAAAATGAGATATTTTGCCAAAAATTTACTACTGTCGTGAAGCACAATATGTGACGAGAAAACAATCTCAGAATGGCATGGATAAGTAAAAGCGTTCCAAAGTTATTACCACATAAAGTGACACATGTCAGATTTGCAAAAAATGGCCTGGGCAGGAAGGTGAAAACAGGCCCGGGGCTGAAGGGGTTAAACTGGACTCCACAGAGGAAGAAGGGCAATAATGTTATTTACATGGGACTGTATGGTGGAGAGGCTGAGGAATTATGATTTCTGAAGACACTAAAGGGAGGACTGCAGGACAAGTATTATAACAGTAGGGGGTGATATAAATACTGGGGGCACTGCAGGGCGAGAATTATAACAGTAGGGGCAATATAAGTACTGGGGGCACTTCAGAGCGAGCATTAACACAGTAGGGGGAGTCACTGTGGTGGCATTATAAATCCAGGGGCACTTCAGGCGGAGCATTATAACATGAGGGGGTTATATACTTACTGGCGGCACTGCAGGGGTATTATAAATACTAGGGGCATTTCAGGGCGAGCATTATAACAGTAGGGGGCAGTATAAATACTAGAGTCACGGTGGGGGGCATTATAAATCCTAAGGGGGATTGCAGGGTGAGCATTATAACAGTAAGGGGCAGTATAAATACTGGGGGCACCGTAGGGGTATTATAAATCCAGAGGACATTATAGGGGTTCAAATTACTACTGGGGCTGTATAGGAGGGACTTATAGATCCACCTTATTTCTACTAGGAACGCTATGGGGGACCTTATTACTTCTAAGGGGTCTGCAAAGAGCTTTATTACCACTGGGGGAACAATAGGGGGGCATTATTTTTACTGGGGGTTCTGTGAGAGTATTACTAATACTGGAGGCTCTTCTACTAATGGCAGTCTTGTGGAGTATTACCACTGTTGGGGGCACTGTAGGGGACAGTATTACTAATGAGGGCACTCTAGATGGGAATTACTATTGGAGGGACTATGAGGAGTACTAATACTATGGGACACACTGATATTTCTTCAGGATAGTATTTGGAGTATCGGGGGGCTGAGCGAGCAGCAGGATAACACTGTAGGGACTCCAGGTTGGGGGATGATAGAAGCTAAGATGTCCGTGTGTGACACTCTGCAGAGACGAGGAGCGGCTGAGAGAAGATGTCCGGACCGAATGGAGAAGATGATGAGAAGATCTACATCAGAGGAGACGTCACCTGGAGGCGCTGGATGTGAGAGGTATGGGGTGCTGTATAGCGAGTACTGGAAAATGCGGGGGAAGGTGGACTTAGAGAATTGGGCCATACTCATTAGGGGCTTGGGCCGCGGATCTTTTGAGACCCTAGCAATGCCCCTGCCCCACAGTATAAAAAATGTCCCCCATATCTCCCTCCAGTATAAAGAATGCCCCCCCCCATATAAAGAATGGCGCCAATCGTGCCCCCAGGATAAAGAATGGCCCCCACAGTGCCCACAGTATAAAGAATGGCCCCCATAGTGCCCACAGTATAAAGAATGGCCCCCATAGTTCCCTCCCATATAAAGAATGTCCCCCTAAGTGGCCACAGTATAAATAACATTCCCCCATGGTGCCCCCAGTATAAAGAAAGGCCCCCATAGTTCCCCCCAGTATAAAGAATGGCCCCCATAGTGCCCTTAGGCTACAAAAATGGCCCCCTCGGTGCCCACAGTATAAAGAATTGCCAACATAGTGTCCCCAGTATAAAGAATACCCCCATAGCGCCCCCAGGATAAAGAATGGCCCCATAGTGCCCCCAGTATAAAAATGGCCCTCATAGTTCCCTCTCATATAAAGAATGGCCCCCATAATACTCCCCCAGTCTAAAGAATGGCCTCCATAGTGCCCCCAGTAAAAAGTATAGCCCCCATAGTGCCCCCAGTATAAAGAATGACCCCCATAACTCCCTCCAGTATAAGTAATGGCCCCCAGTATCCTCAGTATATATAATTTACCCCCCACAGTAATTATAATGCCAAACCTCCCGCCACCTAAATAAATACTCCCCTCATCCTCTTGCATTTGAGGGAACAGTCGCTCTGCACTGGAGGCAGCAGGACCTGAGGCTCCCGGCATTGTATCATCACATATTCTGTCTCCAGAGTGGGGCGAGTGTTTCCTCTCGTGAAGGGATGAGGGGAGTATTTATTTATTTAATTTTCCATTTTAACCCCTGAATGGCCCTTTTTTCACCGTGCACCTGTTTTTAATGGTAAACGGCCATTGATTTCAATGAGGTCTGTCTGGCCATGAAAACGCGCAAAAATAGGACGTCCACGTGACGCATACACTGCAATGTCATACCTCACTGTAGTGTGAATGCGCTCCTAGGAGACTTCTTTTTACTTGCTTTCTATTACTTTTTGCGGTCAGTTTGGCGCGGAAGGTTCTAGAACATGTCCGCCCCATGTAATGTTTCTGACAATCAGGCCGTAGTGACTAAACTTCATTGTACTGAGCCCTGACCCCTCTCGCTCCTGTCACCCGGTATCAGGCAGAATTGGCGGAGGCAGCCGGATCCCGGACTCCCAGCAATTACCGGATAATGTTTCCGCAATGAGAATTTGCATCAATAAATCTGATTGTGCGTCGCTGGAGGCGCCTCTCACCCGCTGATTAGAGGTAATTACCTGCAACCCAACGCCCGTCTGAAAGCATTTACGTATGCTAATTGTGATGGCGGAGGGAGGCGTCCTGTCACATCAGGTGCCAATCATCTGGAAGCAGAAACATGCAGACCACACGTCTCATCCACTGAGGACCAACATGGAGAGCGGCGGACGATGCCATGAGTGGTACCGGCCCCATATAATGTACAGCCGTATAATGTACAGCCGTATAATGTACAGTCATATAATGTACAGTCGTATAATGTACAGCCGTATAATGTACAGCCATATAATGTACAGTCATATAATGTACAGCCATATAATGTACAGTCATATAATGTACAGCCATATAATGGACAGCCGTATAATGTACAGTCGTATAATGTACAGTCATATAATGTACAGTCATATAATGTACAGTCATATAATGTACAGTCATATAATGGACAGCCGTATAATGTACAGTCGTATAATGTACAGTCATATAATGTACAGTCATATAATGTACAGCCATATAATGTACAGTCATATAATGTACAGTCATATAATGTACAGCCATATAATGTACAGCCATATAATGTACAGCCATATAATGGACAGCCATATAATGTACAGTCATATAATGTACAGCCATATAATGTACAGTCATATAATGTACAGCCATATAATGTACAGTCATATAATGTAAAGCCGTATAATGTAACATAGTAACATAGTTTGAAAGGCCCAAGTGTCAGTGTCATTATCCTGTACCCCAAGTGTCAGTGTCATTATCCTGTACCCCGAGTGTCAGCGTCATTATCCTGTACCCCGAGTGTCAGTGTCATTATCCTGTACCCCGAGTGTCAGTGTCATTATCCTGTACCCCGAGTGTCAGTGTCATTATCCTGTACCCCAAGTGTCAGTGTCATTATCCTGTACCCCGAGTGTCAGTGTCATTATCCTGTACCCCAAGTGTCAGTGTCATTATCCTGTACCCCGAGTGTCAGTGTCATTATCCTGTACCCCGAGTGTCAGTGTCATTATCCTGTACCCCGACTGTCAGCGTCATTATCCTGTACCCCGAGTGTCAGTGTCATTATCCTGTACCCCGAGTGTCAGCGTCATTATTCTGTACCCCGAGTGTCAGCGTCATTATCCTGTACCCCGAGTGTCAGCGTCATTATTCTGTACCCCGAGTGTCAGTGTCATTATCCTGTACCCCAAGTGTCAGTGTCATTATGTCCCTGTACCTGTACCCAGTGTCAGTGTCATTATCCTGTACCCCGAGTGTCAGTGTCATTATCCTGTACCCCAGTGTCAGTGTCATTATCCTGTACCCCAGTGAGTGTCAGTGTCATTATCCTGTACCCCAAGTGTCAGTGTCATTATCCTGTACCCCGAGTGTCAGTGTCATTATCCTGTACCCCCAAGTGTCAGTGTCATTATCCTGTACCCCGAGTGTCAGTGTCATTATCCTGTACCCGAGTGTCAGTGTCATTATCCTGTACCCCAGTGTCAAGTGTTCATTATCCTGTACCCCGAGTGTCAGTGCATTATCCGTACCCAAGTGTCAGTGTCATTATCCTGTACCCGAGTGTCCATCCTGTTGTCCATTATCCTGTACCCCAGTGGTCAGTGTCATTTCCTGTACCCCGAGTGTCAGTGTCATTATCCTGTACCCCGAGTGTCAGTGTCATTATCCTGTACCCGAGTGTCAGTGTC
>ONZH01003769.1:0-25769 GCA_900303285.1 Rhinella marina | reverse complement strand
CTCCTGCAACTGCCACCGAGAAGCAGACAAAGTGTGGTCTGACTGTCTAGCTCCGTTGCGTCTCCTCCTACCCCCGTCTCCTCTGTGTGCAATGCGTTCTCCCTTATTGCGATGAGCGTTTCTTTAAGGACGCATAGGAGCGGGATGGTTAGGCTCACTATAGCGTCCTCGCTGCTGACCTTCTTGGTGGACTCCTCAAAGATACGCAGTACATCGCATATGTCTGCCATCCATGGCCACTCGTGGTTGGCAAACTGAGGGAGCTGAGTTGGAGGCACGCGTGGATTCATAATCTGGTACTCCATCAATGCTCTCTGCTGCTCACACACCCTGGCCAACATGGAATAGGTGGAATTCCAGCGAGTAGGCACTTTCACGAGTAGCTCTGCCAGGTTGGGGTAAGTCTTTAAAAATTTTTGGACTACCAAATTAAAAACGTGGGCCAGGCATGGTACGTGATTGAGTTCGGCAAGCTCCAGAGCCGCCACCAGGTTACGGCCGTTATCGCACACGACCATGCCTGGTCCTAGCTGCAGCGGCGACAGCCACATCTCCGTCTGCTGCAATATGGCGTCCCTCACCTCTGGGGCGCTGTGCTTCCTGTCGCCCAAGCTGATGAGCTTAAGCACCGCCTGCTGACGTCTCCCCGCGCCAGTGCTGCAACGCTTCCAGCTAGCGGCTGAGGGCAATGTTAAGGCAGAGGAGGAGGAGGAGGAGGAAGAGGAGGGGGGTTTATCAGAACCCGTGCTGGCAATCTTGGGCGGGGGTGGTAGGTAGGCCGTCTCTGTTTGCGACCCCGTCCCCGCTTCCACAACATTCACCCAGTGTGCCGTCAAAGAGATGTAGCATCCCTGGCCGCAAGCGCTTGTCCACGAGTCGGTGGTCAAGTGGACCTTTGCGCTGACTGCGTAACTCAGGGCCCGCCTGATGTTACGCGACACGTGCTGGTGCAGGGCGGGGACGGCACACTGGGAAAAGTAATGGCGGCTAGGGACGGAATAGCGAGGTGCGGTAGCCGCCATCAGGTCACGAAAGGCCTGCGTCTCCACATCCTAAACGGCAACATCTGCAGGGCCAGCAGTTTGGAGATGTGGCAGTTTAAGGCTTGGGCTTGGGGGTGACTCGAGCGTACTTCCGCCTGCGGTCGAACGCCTGCGAGATGGACAGTTGATGGGACGAGGAGTATGAAGGTGCAGGCGAAGATGCGGGGGAAGGGGAGGCTGAAGGAGAAGGCCCCAAAGTAGCCGAGGCAGAGGCAGATGTGGAGGTGTCCTGGCTGGAGGTCTGGACCGCAGTGGCAGCACACAACAAAGGGAAGAGGCAGTGGCAGCAAGACCGGGCGCAGGTTGTATTGCGTTGCTCTCTCCCACTCAGCCCAGTGCTTGACTTCCAAGTGACGCCGCATGCCTGAGGTGGTCATATTGCTCTTCTCAGAGCCCCTACTCAGTTTTGAGTGGCAGAGTGCGCAAACCGCACTCAGTTTGTCGTCCGCGCAAACATTAAAAAATCTCCACACCACAGAAGTACGAGGCTCGATGGGGAGCTTCGCGCGACTGCCTGCTGCCGGGAAGAGCTTCGGCCCTGCTGGCTGTGGCCTGCCTTCTCTGTCTGGACTGGTCCTCTGCCTCTGGACATCCCTCTGCCTCTTGCTGCCTTTTTCGGTGATGCGCAGACCACCACATATTCACTGCTTTCCCCGCTGGACATCACCCCTGGCCAAGTGGGGTCGGTCATTTCGTCGTCCACCACCTCCTCTTCCACTTCCTCACTCTGCTCCTCCTCCTGCCCACTGGGACATTCCAACAGCCTCCCTTGATGGCAACTGCGTCTCATCATCATCGCTCATGATAACAGATGCTGGTTCCGGGTCCACATCACCAGGAGATGGCGGATACTCAAGTGTTTGGGCATCACTACAAACAAATTCCTCTGGTAGCTCCTGGGATTCTTGCAGCACATCTGGAAAAGGACCCGAAAAGAGCTCCTGGGAGGGGTCAACGGTGGGATGACTCTGTTGGCCAGGTTGGGAGGAAAGAGGGTCAGAGTGAGACTGTGTGGATGACTGGGTGGTGGACAAGTGAGTGGAAGCGTTATCGGCTATCCATTGCACCACCTGTTCACGCTGCTCAGGCCTCAACAGCGGTGTAACCACGCCCCCCTGCTTAACTGTCCCATAAAGGCAGGGATGCTGGATGAGCGGAATGCTGGCTGCCCCTCACCAGCACGCATTGTATCCCCACTGGCTTCAACGCGGTTTGTGCCCCACCAGCATTTCCGCGCCCCCGTCCACGTCAAAGTCCCTTTGCGCTAGCCCTCCGCATTTCAGGCGTTTAACTTTTTTTTGCCACGCGTTCTGCAAAATATAAATTTTTTTAGGAGAACACTTGGCGTATACAGCAGTATAATGCCAGAAGGTCAATAGATGCCTATAGCAACAGGTATATTAACAGGGTTTTGCTGGCACACAGAACGCACAACAGTGGTGCCAAATATACTTTATTTTTTAGAAAAATACTTGGCGTATACAGCCGTATAACTGCTAGAAGGTCAATAGATGCCTATACGCACCAGGTATATTAACAGAGTTTTGCTGGCACACAGAACGCACAACAGTGGTGCCAAATATACTTTGTTTTTTGAAAAATACTTGGCGTATACAGCCGTATACTGCTAGAAGGTCAATAGATGCCTATATACGCACCAGGTATATTAACAGGGTTTTGCTGGAACACAGAACGCACAACAGTGGTGCCAAATATACTTTTTTTTTAGAAAAATACTTGGCGTATACAGCCGTATACTGCCAGAAGGTCAATAGATGCCTATACGCACCAGGTATATTAACAGGGTTTTGCTGGCACACAGAATGCACAACAGTGGTGCCAAATATACTTTATTTTTTAGAAAAATACTTGGCGTATACAGCCGTATACTGCCAGAAGGTCAATAGATGCCTATACGCACCAGGTATATTAACAGGGTTTTGCTGGCACACAGAACGCACAACAGTGGTGCAAAATATACTTTATTTTTTAGGAGAACACTTGGCTATACAGCCGTATACTGCTAGAAGGTCAATAGATGCCTATACGCACCAGGTATATTAACAGGGTTTTGCTGGCACACAGAATGCACAACAGTGGTGCCAAATATACTTTATTTTTTAGGAGAACACTTGGCGTATACAGCCGTATACTGCTAGAAGGTCAATAGATGCCTATACGCACCAGGTATATTAACAGAGTTTTGCTGGCACACAGAACGCACAACATTGGTGCCAAATATACTTTTTTTTTTAGAAAATACTTGGCGTATACAGCCGTATACTGCCAGAAGGTCAATAGATGCCTATACGCACCAGGTATATTAACAGGGTTTTGCTGGCACACAGAATGCACAACAGTGGTGCCAAATATACTTTATTTTTTAGAAAAATACTTGGCGTATACAGCCGTATACTGCCAGAAGGTCAATAGATGCCTATACGCACCAGGTATATTAACAGGGTTTTGCTGGCACACAGAACGCACAACAGTGGTGCCAAATATACTTTATTTTTTAGAAAAATACTTGGCGTATACAGCCGTATACTGGTAGAAGGTCAATAGATGCCTATACGCACCAGGTATATTAACAGAGTTTTGCTGGCACACAGAACGCACAACAGTGGTGCCAAATATACTTTATTTTTAGGAGAACACTTGGCTATACAGCCGTATACTGCCAGAAGGTCAATAGATGCCTATACGCACCAGGTATATTAACAGTTTTGCTGGCACACAGAATGCACAACAGTGGTGCCAAATATACTTTTTTTTTAGAAAAATAATTGGCGTATACAGCCGTATACTGCCAGAAGGTCAATAGATGCCTATACGCACCAGGTATATTAACAGGGTTTTGCTGGCACACAGAATGCACAACAGTGGTGCCAAATATACTTTATTTTTTAGAAAAATACTTGGCGTATACAGCCGTATACTGCCAGAAGGTCAATAGATGCCTATACGCACCAGGTATATTAACAGGGTTTTGCTGGCACACAGAACGCACAACAGTGGTGCCAAATATACTTTATTTTTTAGGAGAACACTTGGCTATACAGCCGTATACTGCTTGAAGGTCAATAGATGCCTATACGCACCAGGTATATTAACAGGGTTTTGCTGGCACACAGAATGCACAACAGTGGTGCCAAATATACTTTATTTTTTAGGAGAACACTTGGCGTATACAGCCGTATACTGCTAGAAGGTCAATAGATGCCTATACGCACCAGGTATATTAACAGAGTTTTGCTGGCACACAGAACGCACAACAGTGGTGCCAAATATACTTTTTTTTTTTAGAAAAATACTTGGCGTATACAGCCGTATACTGCCAGAAGGTCAATAGATGCCTATACGCACCAGGTATATGAACAGGGTTTTGCTGGCACACAGAACGCACAACAGTGGTGCCAAATATACTTTATTTTTTAGGAGAACACTTGGCTATACAGCCGTATACTGCCAGAAGGTCAATAGATGCCTATACGCACCAGGTATATTAACAGGGTTTTGCTGGCACACAGAATGCACAACAGTGGTGCCAAATATACTTTATTTTTTAGGAGAACACTTGGCTATACAGCCGTATACTGCCAGAAGGTCAATAGATGCCTATACGCACCAGGTATATTAACAGAGTTTTGCTGGCACACAGAACGCACAACAGTGGTGCCAAATATACTTTTTTTTTAAAAAAAATACTTTGCGTATATAGCCGTATACTGCCAGAAGGTCAATAGATGCCTATACGCACCAGGTATATTAACAGGGTTTTGCTGGAACACAGAACACAGAACAGTGGTGCCAAATATACTTTATTTTTTAGGAGAACACTTGGCTATACAGCCGTATACTGCCAGAAGGTCAATAGATGCCTATACGCACCAGGTATATTAACAGTTTTGCTGGCACACAGAACGCACAACAGTGGTGCCAAATATACTTTATTTTTTAGAAAAATACTTGGCGTATACAGCCGTATACTGCCAGAAGGTCAATAGATGCCTATACGCACCAGGTATATTAACAGGGTTTTGCTGTCACACAGATTGCACAACAGTGGTGCCAAATATACTTTATTTTTTAGAAAAATACTTGGCGTATACAGCCGTATACTGCCAGAAGGTCAATAGATGCCTATACGCACCAGGTATATTAACAGGGTTTTGCTGGCACACAGAACGCACAACAGTGGTGCCAAATATACTTTATTTTTTAGGAGAACACTTGGCTATACAGCCGTATACTGCTAGAAGGTCAATAGATGCCTATACGCACCAGGTATATTAACAGGGTTTTGCTGGCACACAGAATGCACAACAGTGGGGCCAAATATACTTTATTTTTTAGGAGAACACTTGGCGTATACAGCCGTATACTGCCAGAAGGTCAATAGATGCCTATACGCACCAGGTATATTAACAGGGTTTTGCTGGCACACAGAATGCACAACATTGGTGCCAAATATACTTTATTTTTTAGAAAAATACTTGGCGTATACAGCCGTATACTGCCAGAAGGTCAATAGATGCCTATATGCACCAGGTATATTAACAGGGTTTTGCTGGCACACAGAACGCACAACAGTGGTGCCAAATATACTTTATTTTTTAGGAGAACACTTGGCGTATACAGCCATATACTGCTAGAAGGTCAATAGATGCCTATACACACCAAGTATATGAACAGGGTTTTGCTGGCACACAGAACGCACAACAGTGGTGCCAAATATACTTTATTTTTTAGGAGAACACTTGGCTATACAGCCGTATACTGCTAAAAGGTCAATAGATGCCTATACGCACCAGGTATATTAACAGGGTTTTGCTGGCACACAGAATGCACAACAGTGGTGCCAAATATACTTTATTTTTTAGGAGAACACTTAGCGTATACAGCCGTGTACTGCTAGAAGGTCAATAGATGCCTATACGCACCAGGTATATTAACAGAGTTTTGCTGGCACACAGAACGCACAACATTGGTGCCAAATATACTTTTTTTTTTAGAAAAATACTTGGCGTATACAGCCGTATACTGCCAGAAGGTCAATAGATGCCTATACGCACCAGGTATATTAACAGGGTTTTGCTGGCACACAGAACGCACAAGAGTGGTGCCAAATATACTTTTTTTTTAAGAAAAATACTTGGCGTATACAGCCGTATACTGCCAGAAGGTCAAATGGTGCGTATACACACCAGGTATATAACAGGGTTTTGTTGGCACACAGAACGCACAACAGTAGTGCCAAATATTTTTTTGTATATAGGTGCTAATACACCACTAATGCCTCTCTCTGTCCCTACTCCAGCAGCTATCCCTCAATAAAGCAGCCGTTCTGTGCAGAGTGTATATAGTTAGAATCAGCTATATACCGTGCAGTATAGTAGCCCTGATAAGGGCTTTCAATCACTCTCCTGTCCGCTGGTAGCCGGTATATATGGTGGTAAATGCGATATTCTGAGCTTCTGTTATATACTTTTGGGGTCCTGCCTGACTTTCATACAGCTAAAGCCTGTCTCTCCCTGCTCGGGCCTCTGTCCCTGACTACGTTCATGCAGCATATGCGAACGAGCAGGAAGAGCTGAGTTTTTATGATTCGAGGTCACATGGTTTTTCCAGCCAATGCATGTAGACGCCGTTCTCGCGATGCCAGCGTGCTTCGAGGACCTGTCATACCCCCCCTGCATAGTGATTGGTGTAAAAAAAAGCGCCAGGGAAGGTGGGAGGGGAAACGAATTTTAAGTGCGTCATCGCCGTTATACTCGATCGAATACCGGCTCGGTCGAATACTACTCGCTGATCTCTATTAAAGATAGTTCCAAAAGAGACTGTCAAAATGTGGAGAGCTCGATTTAATGATATTGCATAGTTTACAAATGCTATCTAGAGCTTGTCTACCCAATATAAAACTGCCGTAACTTGGTCAGAATGATGATACTAGAAGACTAAGTTGAAAGACTAAGATAGAGTAGAACATTTTTATATCTATATTTATAGGTCAAAATGTTTTTATTGAAATACTGCGCAAAAACATTATATACAGAAACAGCTTGGCGAGCAATGGTACATAATGATGGTGCAGCATCTTCAAAACTTCACACATATTCAACTCAACTTAACTTCCCGACAGCTGCCATTAAAGGTATAGGAGCTGCGGCCACCAGATCAGCGGCATGGGCCCAGCAGTACCTAACAGCTAAGCTCCTGCTGTATACCCTAATATTGGTGAATACACCCATGCCAGCACTTTAACCCTTTGTAGGCCGTGGTCAGCTCTGACAACAGCATGACAACGGCATTTATGGGCTGTGTGGAGGGAGGAGGCTCCCATCCCCATTGGGTCTTCATGCTGCAGAGACGGGGACCCAATGGCTGTGAAGGCAAACCAATACCTTCCAAAGTCATCGGTTCTTGCCTTCTAAGGAAGCCTGTGAGACCCAGCCCCCTGGATCTCACAGGCAGGCAAGCTGTCAGTGTATTACACTAATATATGGCTATATAGCCATCATTGAACACTTCATTTGCTTTATAACAATACAATGCTGCCACCTAGTGGCCTGTATTGGTATATACCTTTAAATAGGCTCGAAGGCTGCTTGAGGCTTCAAACTATTTTGATCTCAGCCGAGGAACGCTTGCGGCTTCTGCTTCTGGGCAGCTCAGATGCCGTGGTCACATTTAACAATGGCATCGAAAGGTGAAAATGCATGTGATCAGCCTTATGGCTGATCACATACATGTGCCGCAGGTCTCTGCTATTTAAAATAGCAAAAATCCGTCAGCTATGGCGCCTGCTACACGCGCGAGCGGGCGCCATGTTTTGTACAGCAGGGTTCCCCAAGGTAAAAGAAGGCATTTAAAAGATTGTCTTTGTTTTGGGGCCAGACACATCCCACCATTTGTTAGACATGCCGATTCTTGTCTGCAAACTGACAATAATAGCACATTCTAGCAGTGCGGACATATGTATGTAGACAGTACACAGTGTGCTATCTGTATCTTTTCTGGCCTCATTGAAATGAGTGGATTCAAAAAAATGTAGACTGAAAATATCATTGTGTAAATGACCTCTAAGTTCTGAGGGCATTTTGACTCCTCCAGCATAATTACAGACAATAACTTGCATGTCAGTGCGAGACTCTGGTCTCCACCTCGAACATCCAAGCAGCACTATTTATTTTACACACTTATATAGCATGACATATTTCACAGCACTTTACAGAAATTAGCATCACGCTGTTCACAATTTAAGCTCCTTATTAGAATGTCAAAGGAGTATCATAGGGAGAACCTGCAGATGTTGTCCTTGGTGAGATTCAAACCTAGAATCCCACTGCTGCAAAGCACAAGTGCTAACCACTGTGGTTCACTTCAATGAAGTGAATACTGTGCTGTGTTGGATATGGGTTGGGGGAGGGGCCCTACTAAATAAATTATTTGGAATTTTTTCTTCAGGGTTTGCACTCCAAACCTTATATATGTCAGAAGAGTTATCATTACACTACAGACCTGTACTGATGGAAGGGCTGAATTTTTTTGTTCTTAGAAAGCAATTTGTTTACCGCCATAAAACTAAATAAACAGTGTATTACTGAAATGAAAGGGAAAACAATGTGCCATTTTCCAATCACCATAAATAATATGTTCACTATATTGTACAGCCTATTATGATTACAGGGATAACAAATACTGTTTTGTGATATTTCATACTAAGGATGTTACAAATACTTTAATTGATTTTGCTTTATTTATTTATTTATTTTGTAATAAGCAAGATGGCGGCAGCCAGCCCGTCGTGAGCAAATGAAGGAGGTAAGTATGATTTTATTTTTTTTATGTTCATTTTATACTTTTTTTGCACATTTAAATGCTACGATCATGTATGAACGCAACCTCTGAGGGGTACAATGACGGGGGCGGCGCTATCGCAGCTCCCTGTCATTGCACCCACTACTTACAAAAAAATGTGCTTCGAGACAAAGTAATTTGTCACAAAGCAAATTTTTTTGTAAAATTCGGCGAATTAGACAAATCAAACTTTTGAAAAGTTCGCTCAACTCTAATTATCACCCATACAATACAGTCATCATATTACTCATGGTGATTGGTAAACAGTGTGAATGAAAATTGACTGGGGACTTATACGGTTTGCCTGTATGAAGCCCTGAAATTTATGATGGCAGCCCTGGATCCAATCCTGCTTGAAGTCCTGCGCAGTCATGAGCAGAACACTGCCCTGAGAGTCAAAATCACTGATGATGTTGTGTCCACAGGGTAGAGCCTTACAAGCCTTGACACACCTCAGATGTATATATCATTGAGAACTAACACAGTAGAAAATGTCACATGACTACAATGGAGTGCAAGAAAACAGGGCATTACAGATAAATAATCACTATTAGTAAGTCACAATGTGTTGTTTCCTATCAATTTATGCTGAAAATTACAAGACCAGAATAGGCCTTTAAAATCGAGAGAAAAAGAGTGAAAGTCACCATTGGGAGAAATTTTATAGGTTAAACATGCTTCCTCTTGGTATGCAAATTAACTGACATTACAAAAGGAATAGAAAGCAGCCTCTGTTAGAAACCAGATGTTAGGGATCAGTTCAATAAGTGAATGTTTACCCTTTTAAACAGGCTCCCATCACTGCAAAGTAGAGAGAACTGTCCTATAAAGGCCTTGGTCAGGATTTGGGAAATAATATTTTTCCTCGCACTTGTATGCATGAGAAGTGTTATAGGTCAGACAACATTCCTGTGGGTTTCTGGGGGGAAAAAAAAATATAAATTAGCTTTTTGAATATCAGAATAGATGTGATTTCTCTGCAACAGAGCCATAGAGCTGGATGGGGGCAAAAACATTTGAATCAGCAGAACACAAGGAATCTGATAGTTCCCTTTTTTACAGCCCCATTCACACGACCGTATGAATGGGGCCGTAACTATTCCGCTATATTGCGGAATAGATGCGGCCCATTCACCTCTATGGAGCGGGGAGCCGCCGCACGAATGCATGAAGCATGTCCTATACTTGTCCGCACGGACAAGTATAGGCATCTTGAATGGGGCCGCCTGGCGTGTGTTCCAAGCGTGCGGAACACACGCCGGGCGGCTCCCGTATTATTGAGGGTCCGCAATAATGCGGACCCGTGATAATACGGCCGTCTTAATACTGAGAATCTGCTGCTAATGTCTTGGTGCCAAATACTACTTGATATTTAGTCTTGTGTTATCCACGCCTCAACAACTCAAAGCTGTCTTATATAAATGCTAATTAAGTAATAGGCACTGGAATATATGCTATGTATATATAAATCATGTAAAATGAATAATATTATTGAGCATTTGCAGATGGGTAATATGTGAAGACATTTTAAAGATATGGAATTGCTGTTGACTCTAATCCTAATTTGACTTGACTAAACGTGAATCACATGACATAATTGTATAGTGTATGGCTAAAAAGTAATGATTATTCATTTATTTTGCGTTTTTACAAGGAAAAAAGTTAACAATTGGCTTGGCACTTGCTATACAAAGCATTTGAGAAGCCTTACTAATTAATTGCTAATAACCTGCTGGGAAGATAACAAATACGGGTACAAATCTGTGGAACTAGTTACCATGATTGCTGAAGCGAAATTGATTTAATGATTTTAATCAGTGTAATAGCTTAACAGCAGGACATTAAAGTATATATTGTATGAAGTATATTCTTCCCGTGAAATCAATCCAAAAATCCATTTCTTTTAACTTGTTATGGTTGTGGTTGATCAAAAATAAAGACATGAGTGATTTCATTTAATTTAATAAACAGAGTACATTAAGTGTCAGAATGAAACTAAGCACAATTTACTGTAAAAACAGATATTACTCCTTGTGGGGTTTGTTCTAATCCTGCTTATGACATGGTAAAATAAAGCATGTTTCAGTAGTCTTCTAGAAGTAAATCTTCCCTATGTACCTTTGCATATTTTTTTTTTAAATTAACCCCTACCTAAGAACTCATGCACACGACCATTGTCAGATGGTGCACCAGCCGTTTGTGCAAAGCATCATGGAGGCGGACCCATTTGGATCCGCAATCCAGAAGGAGCATGCACTACTTTTCTATGGTGCAGATCATGGACCCCATTAAAGTGAATGAGTCCTGAGTCCGACGGCCTGAGTCCTGAGTTATGGTCAGTATAATTATGGTGATACCATACATGTATAGTTTTTCTTGCATTTTAATACTTAAAAAAAAAAAAAAAAAAAAAACTTGAAAATGTTTTTTCGTTTCGGTGTCATATTCTGACCCCTATAACTTTTGATAATTTTTTATGACTTTTTGAACACTTAGGCCATATTCACACGACCGTATATTTGCGGTCCCGCATTACTGCGGACCCGCAAATATACGGGGGCCGCCCAGCGTGTGTTCCGCAGCGCTCGGAACACACGCCGTGCGGCCCCATTGAAAATGCCTATACTTGTCCGTGCGCACAGACAAGTATAGGACATGCTTCAAAAGAGCCGCGACACGGAGCTAGCTCCGTGCCGTGGCTCCCGGCCCCATAGAAGTGAATGGGGCCGCATCTATTCCCGCATTTTTGCGGATAGATACGGCCCCATTCATACGATCGTGTGAATGGGGCCTTAAACATATAGAATTATGGGATTAAAAAAAAAAAAACAGTCTGGGCAACCAAGCATCCAAAAATTATGCCTTAATGCACAAGTGATATTTGTTAGCAAAAAGAGTGGATCGTTCTGAACGAACCTAGAAAAATGATTCCTTTTAATTGGGAGCAGCAGCACTACAGTGTGGATGTGGAAAGGCTAGGGTAATGGCAGATGGCCACGATAGTAGCAGCAGTATAGAAAAAGAGAAGAAACAAAATGACCAGCTTCCAAAAAATCCAAATATATTCCAGCCTTTATTTTCTTCATCCAGATGCACAGTTAAAAGCCAACACTTAGAGTCCTTATCTACGCATTTCAGATCACGCAATACAGGTCTTTATTCATGATGTCATAGAACATCTGAGACCACTGGTTTAAATAGCTGAGACTAATTACCAGTGGGCGGGGAATAAATACTCCCACATACATATATAAAAGCACATTTATAAAATTACAGAAAAAAACATACTGAAAATAAACATTAATGAATAAGGATCAATGATGGAGAATCAAATCATGTTTTCTATTCAAACCGAAAGGGATGCGACAACCCATTTGAAAGATCCAAAAGGATTCCCTGTTTAGAAGCTTACGCTTATGGTCACCACCCTTCCTGGGGGGGGGTTAACCCTTTCTAAGCCACAAACGAGAAGACCTTTTGTATCACCTTGATGTACAGTTGCATAGTGTAAACTTACTTGCTGAAACATTGCGGCTTTTTGAGTATGGATATCAGAGCCTACATACACCTACATATTGCAGTTGTCAAATTGAACATGTGATACAATATACCACATATGCAGTGTTGCATTTAATGTATTGTTGTTCTTGATATAATTTTTTTTTCACTATGGAAAAAATAGAACAACCCACTTATATATATATATATAGTGAATATATGTTGAATATATATGTTGAATATAATTGCAACACGTGCATATGCGATGTCCACACCTATAGGTACCTTTTTCAGTGGGGCGAGGGTCTGGCTTCCTGCAGGATGATGACTCTGGGAAGGAGTATTTTGTTGGCCACTGGTCGGTGAAACGGCCTTACCTGCCGCAAGCTCATCACAGCTTGTACGTGGGGGATCAGGTGGAGTACACGCTCATGGAATACCGCGAAAGGACCATTTGCAACCGGGGTTACCCTCCTTTCCAAGCCCCTGGTGCCTTCAAGTGACGCAGAAGTGTGGCCGGATGAACCACCAGGTCCAGGACACTTGCGCTGCCTGCAGGAATTCCCAGGTGGCATCCTCCGGGTTCTATGAAAAGCCTCAGCCGGAGCCTCTGATTCCAGGACTGCCAGCACCACCACCACCACGACAGTCCTTACAGCTGGGTCAGCTGACCACATCATCCTTCACCTTTCAGTCAACGGTCATCAACCAATACTACCAGCTGCCGTGGAAGGTGAAGCTAGCAGCAACCGGGGAAGCTGGGTCGTCTTCCCTGGATCATGCAACCTTTCCGGAACCGCTGCAGCCGGAAGGTCTTCTTACCACAGCTGTCCCGGCAGGAGGATCCGGAAAAGCTGAAGTGTCTCCAGCACTCGCCAGCGTGACCACCACCCGGACCCGGTCAAGTCCGAATTCCGGAAGAAAAAGGCACTGGAGTTCTACTGGAGCGTGGCCTACAAGAGGCAGGAGCATCCTCTTATGACTTTTAGCAGCAGCTCGAGTGAGGAGGATTTCAAGTCCCTCATCTGAGGAACCAACTACTGGCTGGCTGCTGTGCAGGACACTGCTGGTGGAGTTAGGAGGACCTATGAGAGCCACACCAGTGACTGCACCTGACGGGTGGGATGCTAGTTGGCTGTAGTTTTTGTTTAGTTTGTGTTGCCCCCGTTTGACTCTCACCCAGATGGGCATGGCTGTCAGGACTCCCCCATTCTTCAGTTGCGCCAAAGTGTGCCTATTTTCCTTTTTACCCCCTTCTCAGGTTATTTGGGAACCACTTTTGCAAAAAGGGTTCTCTGTTTGCTGCTATTTATTATCCGTTTGGATTACACAAGACATACCTGTTTGGATTACAATTGAATTTTGGAATATTTGTTCCAGACAGACTGTTTTATCATTGCCAAGCCAACTAGGAGCCATAAGGAGAGACTCAAACGTATATCTGAGGCTTTTATGCTTGCAAATGTGAAATTGATTGCACTAAAATGTTTGCATACTTATGTGTTTGCTGTATTTTAGCTACACTATTTTTAATGGTACAGCACTTTAGCCCATTGTGTGTATTCTTTTTCTGGTACTGCAATGTGTCTTATTAATGCACTTATTGTACAGTGTTTTTAGTAAATTATTAACTTATTGAAAGCTAGCAGCAGTGAGCACCTTATTTTTCTAATTCATATAGTCTTCCTCTAAAGACAGTAGGCCGTGGCCTAGCCTCGTGTGTATGATGCATTCGCATCTCATTTGTACGTTAAGGATTCGTACGCACTTTTGTACGCTAATGCTTTCATGTTGCGTACTTTTACATACGCTGACTGTACGTGCATAATTTACCCAGGAATGTTCGCAAAACAACAATTTTTTTTTTTTTTACGTATATTCGACCGAATAAGTTTGTGCAAATACGAATCTCGTCAGATATTCGGCGAATACTCACCGAATAAAAATTTGACTGATTCGCTCATGTCTAGCTATTGCGTACAAATTCAATTCATTAGCAAACTTTTACTGTTAATTCGTTTATCGTGCACAAAAGCCCGGGAAGAAAGTGGTCACCTGACCCAGTGGGCAGGACTTGCTCTGATTGGCTCAGGCTCGGTAAGCCAGTGATGCATCACTTCTGCTGCAACTGCTGAAATGAGCAGAAGCACTGTGTGTGAAGTTCTGAGACTCTGAGACCTGTTTTGTGAAAATGGGGGTGTAATTGTTCTGGGAATCCATATTACACATATCAGGAATACTGCAGGGCAAGTGCAGGGCCAGTTCAGGGCTAGTAATTAATCAGGCAGTGAGAGAGACAGGGAGAGATAGGGAGAGACACAGAGATACAGGGACAAAGACCAGCTGCAGGACCACAGAGTGAATAGAAAAATGTCTGGAATTGATAAGCAAAAGGGGTCCAGTTCCAGCCAGACCTCGAGCTCTAAAGAAAAGGAGAAGGTGGCACAGGGCAGAAGTGCCAAAGGACCTGTATCCAGAGCATCTACTAGTAGTATTCGCAATACATGGCCATTGTTCCACCGGGATAACCCACCAAGGTGCAAAATTATAGTGGAGGAGAAAGTGGATGAGGTAGTGGAGTGGATGGCACGCTCATCTCAGTCTCCGCCGGATGATCTGCTGTCATCTGCTAATACAGTATATACATGTAGCCAGGGGTCAGACTCAGAGCGTTCCTCCTGCTCCACCATTCCTCTCCAGCAAAGGCCGTCATTTTCGTACGCAATTTGTATGCTCATGCTCAAAGAGGTTGTGTACCTTTTTTACCTAAATGTTTGTCATTAGTGCGCGAATGTTCGCTAAAAGCCATATAATTACGTATATTTTGTACGCAAATTCAACAAATCTATTTGTCGAATATACGAGTCTTAGGAAAACTTCGGCGAATGTTCGGCGAATAAAATTTTGCATGATTCGCTCATCTCTACTACCCTCAGCATTGAAAAACAATCATTGTATATTTTTATTGTTGTTATTACAAACCACACCAACACTGAACTGTCTGCAGTTGCTCTGCCACACATTGTAGACTGCTATTTCAGGCTTTCACTGAGATTTAAAAAGGTACGCTCTGGATTATAAAATACCCGGTGTTCAGTTTTGTTGCACCTATTCCCCTCCACACTAACACTTGAACTGCAGAAAGGCAGTTTTAATACTCTGTACAAGTAATTCACGTTCAAATTTTCTATGCATTTGAAAGCAATATAAATATGATGTTATGAATTATATCCATCCATTTATTATGGACGGATATGATTAACAGAATAAAAAACATATACTGTATTAGTTGCATACATGCAATAGTTGCTCAGCAGTTTGGTAATCATATTGGGAAAAAGCTGGCAATAAGCCTAGAGAATTTTTGGGTTTGAGAAAAAAAAAACTGCTGTATTTCTGCTCAAATGAGGAAAAAAAAAATTCTTGCTTGTAGCTGCTTTTAAGGTTCTGCAGCAGCTGTAGCTGTAATATAAAACAGCTAGAAGGCACTGCCTGATAGTCCTCATGCCTCACTTCCTAGATATAAAAAGTGATGAGCAAATCATTAAAAAAATTATTTGTCAGACTTTTCATAAGATTAGTATATTCGACGAATAGATTTGTTGTACTTGCATACAAAATATACGTTATTATGTGCTATTAGAGAACATTCGCACACTAATAACGAACGTTCATTTAAAAAATATATGCAACTTCTTAGAAGACGTACGCATGACCTAACCACCCCATTCATTTCTATGGGAAGAATCTACAGCTAACAGAAGGAATTAAAAAGCATGTGTTTGGACTGTCACAACATGCATTAAAAGAACATTTTTTCCTCCACTACTTAAACTAAGGAGACATTGCACTGCAAGGGTGTGAACAGGTTTTTTGCTTTACTGAAGGGTACTGTATGCCTTTCTTTTTGTTTAAAGGGATTCTCCGAGTTATATATATTCATGACCTATCCTCAGGATAGGTAATTAATATCAGATCGGCGGGGGTCCGACACCCAGCACCCCCGCCGATCAGATGTTTGAAGAGGAGGCGCACTTCGTATCAGCGCTGCCATAGACTTGTATGGAAGCGATTCTTCCCATAGAAATGAATGGGGCGGTGTGGTGTAATTACACTTACTCGCCAGCATGTAAACAGTGAAGAGGAGGCAGCGCTGATACGACGTGCGCCTCCTCTTCAAACATCTGATCGGCGGGGGTGCTGGGTGTTGGACCCCCGCCGATCTGATATGATGACCTATTCCTGAGGATAGGTCATGAATATATTTAACTCGGAGAATCCCTTTAACCCCTTCCCGACCGACGCCGTACATGTACGGCGCTCGGGCGGTGCGGGGGACGTGACGCCCGCTCGCCGGGTGCGGCGGGCGTCATGGCCGGCAAGTCTCTGCTGTTTCTAACAGCAGAGACTTGTCGCTTCTTACCTCCATCTGCGGCGACTTCCTGGGCCTTCTGATGCCGTGATCACACGTGATCACGGCATCAGGATGCGTCTGAACCCGGAAGCCTACGCTTCCGGGTGGTGTACAGACGCCCCGATTGGCCAATCGGGGTGTCTGTACACCATATGAAAACTGTAATCCTCGCTGGTGAGGATTACAGTTTTCAAACTGCAATTCTTATTCTGGCCACTAGATGGCAGGCCAGGATAAGAAATGAGCAATTCATGGATTTAACTGCATCTAGTAAATCCATGATTTCTCATAAAGAAAAAAAAACAAAACACAATATATGAGCTCATATTCGAGCTTTAAAATAATCACAAAAAAATTTAAAAAAATGTTAAAAATATATAAAAAATAAAAAATATATAAAAGTTCAAATCACCCCCCTTTCCGTATAAGTAAAAAATAAATACCTAAATAACCATAAATATAGACATCATGGGTATCACCGTGACGGAAAATGCCCGTACTTTTAAAATATAAAAAAAAATTCCAATCCGGTGAATTGTGTGGCGGAAAAAAGCGTCCAAATGGCGATTCGCCGTTTTTTGTCGCTTTTTTTCCTAAAAAAAAAATAAATAAAAAGTGATCAAAAAGTCATACACACCCCAGAATGGTATCAATAAAAACTTCAGACTGCCCCGCAAAAAATGAGCCCCCATAGAGCTCTGTACACATAAATACCAAAAAGTTATAGGGGACAAGATATGACAAGGAAAAAAAAAAAAAAAAAAGGGCAACTTTCTAATTATTTTATCACCATCTAAACACAGGAAAAACTATACATATTAGGTATTGCCGGATTCGTACTGACCAGTAGAATGAAAGTAACTGGTCAGTTTTAATGCACATTGAACGCTGTAAATAAGAAACCCGTAGAACTGTAGCGGAATAGCGGTTTTCTTGTAATTTCACCCCATTTGGAATTTTTTTCCCGCTTCCCACTACACCATATGCAATATTAAATGGTGGCGTTGGAAAGTACAACTTTTCCCGCAAAAAAGAAGCCCTCATACAGCTATGTGAACAGAAAAATAAAACAGTTATGGCTGTTTGAAGGCAGGGAGTGCAAAACGAAAATGCAGAACCGAAAAAACCTCCGGGGTAGAAAGGGTTAAACAAAAAGAAAGGCATACAGTACCCTTCAGTAAAGCAAAAAACCTGTTCACACCCTTGCAGTGCAATGTCTCCTTAGTTTAAGTAGTGGAGGAAAAAATGTTCTTTTAATGCATGTTGTGACAGTCCAAACACATGCTTTTTAATTCCTTCTGTTAGCTGTAGATTTACTATGCGGCAGTATTACAAGTCAATGTTAGTATCAGGTCTAATTTATCGCCATAGATACTGTGCAGTACTCCAAGATTCAAGTAGTGGTCCCATGACAGAGTGGGGAGGGTGGCAACAGCAGTGGTAGTAACAGTGACAATAGTTGCCCCATAACAAAGTGTGGATGGGGGCTAACAGCAGTAGCAGTAACACAGAAAATAGTGGTCCCATGACAGGGGAGGGGGGTAGCAGCAGTGACAGTAAAGCTGTGTTCATATCACTGTTATTTTTCCGTTCTGATCCATCAGATGAAAAGAAAACTAAAAAAAATTAATCTTATATTTTGAGCATCTATAAAGCTTCCTTCAGATGGTCAGTATTTGATCAGTAATTATAAGCCAAAACCAGAAAAAAAGAGAAATAAAATGTAATAGACATATTTGCATTTCTCCTATGTTTTCAACACACTCCTGCTTTTGGCTTACAAATACCGATAAAATAATGACGCAAAATACTGACTGTATGAAAAAGGCCTTATGCACAAATCTGTTTTGGCCATTTACGTTTGAAATCAGTTTCTTTTTTAACAAGGAAAAATGTCCTGCGTCCAGGACTTTAATAGCCTCTTTCACACAGTCAGTATTTGGCCAGTATTTTGAATCTGTATTTGATCAATATTTGTAAGTCAAAAACAGGAGTGGGCCCAAGGCAAACAAAATATAATGGAAATATTTGCATTTCGTCTGTGTTTTCGACCCACTTCTCTTTGGGGTAACCACCCCCTCCCCTCACCCCCGTGCTATACTGAACACCCACTTTGATGCTACTGGCCTGGCAAGAAAGCATGCCCATAGCAAACTTAACCGGTTGCAGCCCAGTGGTCCAGGGTATCTTGGATCTTGGGTGACAGGGTGCAGTCCAGGCATTCCACCACCTGCTGGTTGAAGTTCTGTTGCATGCCCTGCTGCTGCTGGGTGGTTTCTTCAGTAGACGGCTGAAGAAAACTGCTGAGCAGAAACCCCAGACACAAGTTGGTGCATACAGAGCTGGTGCTGCTTTTGCCCACACCCCCACCGCCACCAATCATGGTAGTGGAGTGTGAGTGCAAAGGGTCCCTTTCGTCAGACCTTCCTGAGGACAACTGATGGCGCTCATAGGCAGCGACTAACTGACTACACAGCATCTCTCTATAGTAGTCAATTTGTATATCCCTCTCAGAAAGTCTAAAAAATTGTCACATTTTTGACCAGTAGCAAGGGTCTAACAATGTTCCACAACTTAGCTATATATGCTAGATGTAGAATATATACTACATATATTTACTTGGGTTAATATTTACTTAAAGTAGCACTTCCACAAATAAAAAATGTATTCTCTCACTTGTTAGAAAGGTGCATGATGTAATCTGCAGTGAATGTAATCTTCTCATCAGTAACTGTATTTGTGTGCTATCCCCTCCACTTTAATTTTTAGATGTGTCATGTTAACAACTCTCTGATCTCCTACTGACACAGGATAGGAAGTCAGTTACTTCCCTATTCATTCCTATGAGACTGACAATGAGGTTTCCATAGGAATAAAAAGAGAAACTGACTTCCTGTCCACACATAAGAAGCTATGTTTTTTGGAAAGACGAGACGCAGAAGGGAGGGGATATAAGCTCACAAATACAGACACTGGTAAGAAGATTACATTCACTACTGATTACATTATGTACCTTTCTAACAGGTTAGAGAATGTTGGCATTCTTCTTTAATTTAAGCCCTCCCCATTTCTTTGTTGTGCACAGCTTCATTAATACTGTAGTTATGCAGAAATTATTAGAATCATAATGTAAAGTGTATGTCATTTATGCAATTTTTACTTATCTTGTTTGTCCTTGGGGTACTTTTTACAAAAAATAATCTGTTAGGTTGTAAATTACTTGGCAAGGAAAAATAAAGTGATATTATTCCTTCACATAAAAGTTCATGCATAGTGTCACGGTTGGTAGCAATAAAACTTAAATCAAATTTCTTGTCAGTACTTTTTCATAGCATTCTCAGCTTTATTCCTCCAGTAGACAGCTTAATGAAATTTGACTCTGTAACATGTCCACTTCATTCTTATAGAGTTTATGTCATCTTCTTCACATCAGTAATGATAGATCTGATCCCACAGCCCAACGAATACCCATTTCATGACAAATGAAATTACTTTTTCTTCTGCCTATTTCACAATACATATCAGTTGGCTATTCATTCGTACATTTTACCAATATATTATCCAGTCACTTTATTGCCTGAAATTTGTTCTCATTTTCTTATTTAATAAAATATAATGCAAAATGTGATCCAATAAATACAATAAATCAAATAGAGCCATACAATTTAACAAATGTATATTTTTATGCAAAAAGTGACAGGTCACATTATTTCCTTTTTACATTTTATGATGAAAGTTTTCTTAATTCAAAGTGTAAAAAATATCCTTCGAATGAAATGTAATCTTAAACCATTGTCTGTAGCCTAAAATTAAACTGGAATAAATAAAGAATACATTTTGAATATTGAAATATAAACAGTGAATCCTTAACCCCTTCCCTGGGCCAGTTTTCACCTCAAAGACCTAGCCATTGTTTGCAAATCTGCCATGTGTCACTTTATGTGGTAATAATTTTGGAACACTTTTACTTATCCAAGCTTTTCTAAGACTGGCTTCTTGTGACACATTGTACTTCATGATACTTGTAAATTTGAGTAAATATATTTCACTTTTATTTATAAATGAAAATCCAAAATTCACCAAACATTTGGAAAAATTCATAATTTTCAAAATTTCAATTTCTCTGCTTTTAAGACAGATAATGATTCCTCATAAACTATTATTTTACATTTTCCATATGTCTACTTTATGTTGGTATAATTTTGTAAATACCATTTTATTTTTATTTTTTTATGTTAGATGGAGTACAATTTTAGATGCACTTTCCAAAACCCATCTTTTAAAGGACCAGTTCAGTTATTAAGTCACTTTATGGGACTTACATAATAGAAACCACCCATAAATTATCCCATTTTAGAAACTCAAGTTATTCAAATGTGATTTTACAAACGTTGTTAAAGCCTTTAGGTGTCACACAAGAATTAAAGGAAAAAATAGAGCTGAAATTTCAAGATTTCACTTCTTTTTTAAGATTTTCCATTTTAATCCATTTTTCTTGAAAGGCAGCAAGGGTTAACAGCAAAACAAAATTCAATATGTATTACCCTGATTCTGAAGTTTAAAGAAACACCCCATATGTGATCATAACCTGCTGTATGGGTGCATGGCAGGGTGCAGAAGGAAACAAACAACATATAGATTTTGGAGGGTAGATTTTACTGGGATAGATGCCATGTTGCCATGTCACATTTGAATACCTCCTGATGCACCCCTAATGTGGAAACCCCAAAAAAGTGACCCCATATTAGAAACTATAAAAAGTATATATATATTGGTATGTATTGGTATATATACTGGTACTATTTGGGGGTACATATGATTTTTGATGCCGTTCTGGCACCATTTTTATTTTTTGTTTGTTACAGTGTTCACTTAACAGGATAGATCATGTGTTATTTTTAAAGAGCAGGTTGTTATGGAAGCAACAAAACCTAATATGTCTATTTTTAGTTTTTGTTTCAGTTTTACATAATAAAGAATTCTTGTGCATGGGCTCATTTTTTGTAGGAGGAGTTGATGTTTTTACTAGTACTGGTTTTGTTTACATAAGATTTTTTGATTGTTTAATATTACACTTTTTGGGGGCATGGTAACCAAAAATGGCTGTTTTTTGGTACAGTTTTTATTTTATTTTTTTACAGAATTCATCTGAGGGGGTAGGTCTAGTGATATTTCTATAGAGCTGGGTGTTATAGACTCAGTGATACCTAATATGTCTATTTTTATTTTACTTTTTTAAAAAGCATTTTTGAAAAAAAAAATTGGTTTTGGGTCTCTTTTCTGAAAGCCAAGCGGATTGCCTTGTGTAGGGGCCTGGTTTTGCAAGAAGAGTAGACATTTTTATAGATTCCATTTTTTGGTACATAATATTTTTGATTGTTCAATATTACACCTTTTTGGTGCAAGGTGACAAAAAATGGCTGGTTTGTAACAGTTTTTATTTTATTTGTTTTACAGAGTTCACCTGAGAGGGTGTGATATTTTTATAGTCACTTGTTACTGACATGGCAATTTTTTCACTTTTTTTTACCAGTACATTGTCTTCAACATTTCAAGGTCTGATCCATGTTTCAATGTGGTAGAAAACATGCTGTATTGTACTATACTGAAACTGTCAGTTTCACACTTACAGTGTGCCTCTGAGACCCACCCTGGGGACTGAGCCTCACAGGCTTCCATACATGATAAACCCCCATACCTTTGTGAGGCCTGGAGTTGCAATGAAAGCCATTGGCCTGTTATCCATTGGAGAGGAAGAGGGAGCCCCTTCCCTCTGCGATCCTCTTACTGTATATGCTGCAGTCAGTGTTAATCTTATGGCATCGGCATTTACAGTCATATCTGGGCCCCTGCATATTGATCAGGTGTTTCACAACTCCGCTGCCCACCCCATGATCATGACATACTAGTACCTCAATTTGCAGGAAGTGACTTCCCGCTGTGACGTACTAGTATGCAGGGTAGCACCCAGGAATTTTTTCTAGGGGGGGTCCGAAAAGGAAAAGGGGGTGTGGCGTCTTGTGGGCAGGGCTATTTTTGCGACATACCCATATATCAAACATACTACTGCAAAAGTAAAGTGCGGCGCACACAGCGCGCCGCAGCGAAAATAGGCCCCGCCCATTATTATAAGCCCCTCCCATATCTAATAGGCCACTCCCAACAAACACTACAGCTGAAATATGGTTGAGGCCCAGTTCTATACATCATATGGAGAGGGGAGGACGTGTCCTGGCTGCACTGCCTTCTTCACATTATACAATATGCAACAGCAGGCTACAGCCAGGAAGATCCTCCGCTCTCCTCCCTCCCCAGATCCTGCTCAAAGCCTGTGCGTCCCCCCCCACCATCTGCCACCTGCCTGTGCCCTGCTGACCCCCTTTGGTCATCCTCACCCAGCTCTGAATCCTCCTTCTGTAAATGGCAGAGGGAGGAGCCGGAGCATCTCCTCTCCTACACAGCGCCCCATACCTCTTACATCCAGTGATGTCACCTTTGTTGTAGACGTTCTCTTTCCTCATCTTCTCCATTCGGACCAGACCGCCATGAAGATTTTTCAGCCATCTCTCGTCTCTGCAGAGATACAAACAGACATTAGTTTCCCACATTTCTATCATCTTTACATCTTCTGAACACCTCATCCTGCCACCCCCAATACTGTGCCCGCTGTGCTCCCCCAATACTATACTGCAGAAACTGTCCCCTGAAAAATACTACTACCACACAGATAGTGCCCCCTACAACAGTTATTGGCACACAGTGCTCTAAAAAATAACTGCACCTACACTAATGATATTATGCCAGGGTGCCCCCCAAAAGTAACAGTGCTCCCCAAAATCCCACCAATAGAAATAATTATCTGCTAGACCACACTTAGTAGTAATGATGTCCCCATAGTGCCCATACTAGACATCATGTTCCCCATATCCCCCCAGTAGTAGTAAAGCTCACAGTAACACCCCAGCTTAGTGCCCGCAGTTGAGCTAATGTCCCCATAACGTATACCAGTATAAAATACCCCTATATAGTGCCCCAGTAAATGCCCTCATAGTGCTCCTCTCCCCCATAGTGCTCCCCATAATATGCCCCTTCGTACTGCCCTTCACATCCCTTATAGTGCTCCTCTCCCCCATAACGTGCCAGTAAAAATTGCCCACTTAGTGCCAGATGCCATAGTGCCCCCTATAATTTACCATTAAATAATGCCCCTTTAGAGCCACCAGATGCCCCCATAGTGCCTGCAAATGATGCCCCTATAGTGCTGCTCTGCCCTATAGTACCTCCCATAATGTGACAGAAAAAAATTACCCCTTAGTGCCAGATGCCATAGTGTCCCCCATAATGTGGCAGTAAAAAAGTGACTCTTTAGAGCCACCAGATGCCCCCAAATGAGGCCCCTATAGTGCCACCACATGCCCCATAGTGCCAATCTCCTCTATCGTGCCCCTATAATGTGCCAGTAAACAAAATGCCCCTTTAGAGCCACCAGATGCCCCCATAGTGCCCCCAAATTATGCCAATATAGTGCCAAATGCCAGTAAAGAAATGGCACAGTACACGGCAGGGGGCACGGTACAGGACAGGGAGGCAAAGTACAGGGCAGAAAGCATGGTACAGGGCAGGAGGCACAGTACAGGGCAGGGGGCACGGTAGAGGACAGGGAGGCATGGTACAGGCCAGGGGGGGCACGGTGCAGGGCAGGGGGCACGGTAGAGGACAGGGAGGCACGGTACAGGGCAGGAGGCAAGGTACAGGGCAGAAAGCACGGTACAGGGCAGGAGGCACATTACAGGGAAGGAGGCACGTTACAGGGCAGGGGGCACGGTACAGGGCAGGGGGGCACGGTACAGGGCCAGGGGGCACGGTACAGGCCAGGGGGGCACGGTACAGGCCCAGGAGGGCACGGTACAGGCCAGGAGGGCACGGTACAGGGCAGGAGGGCACGGTACAGGGCAGGAGGGCACGGTACAGGGCAGGAGGGCACGGTACAGGGCAGGGGGCAAGGTACAGGGCAGAAAGCATGGTACAGAGCAGGGGGCAAGGTACAGGACAGGAGGCACGTTACAGGGCAGGGGGCACGGTACAGGGCAGGGGGCACGGTGCAGGGCAGGGGGCACGGTAGAGGACAGGGAGGCACGGTACATGGGCAGGAGGCAAGGTACAGGGCAGAAAGCACGGTACAGGGCAGGAGGCACGTTACAGGGAAGGAGGCACGTTACAGGGAAGGAGGCACGTTACAGGGCAGGGGGCACGGTACAGGGCAGGGGGGCACGGTACAGGGCAGGGGGCACGGTAGAGGACAGGGAGGCATGGTACAGGGCAGGAGGCACGGTACAGGGCAGGGGGCACGGTAGAGGAGGGCAGGCACGGTACAGGCCAGGGGGCAGGCCAGGGGGGCACGGTACAGGGCAGGAGGGCACGGTACAGGCCAGGGGGGCACGGTACAGGGCAGGGAGGGCACGGTACAGGGCAGGAGGGCACGTACAGGCAGGAGGCACGGTACAGGGCAGGAGGGCACGGTACAGGGCAGGGGGCAAGGTACAGGGCAGAAAGCATGGTACAGGGCAGGGGGCAAGTACAGGGCAGGAAGCACGGTACAGGGCAGGGGGCACGTACAGGGAAGGAGGCACGTTACAGGGCAGGGGGCACGGTACAGGGCAGGAGGCACGTTACAGGGCAGGAGGCACGTTACAGGGAAGGAGGCACAGTACAGGGCAGGGGGCACGGTAGAGGACAGGGAGGCACGGTACAGGGCAGGAGGCCAAGGTACAGGGCAGAAAGCACGGTACAGAGCAGGAGGCACGTTACAGGGAAGGAGGCACGTTACAGGGCAGGAGGCACAGTACAGGGCAGGGGGCACGGTAGAGGACAGGGAGGCATGGTACAGGGGCGGGAGGCACGGTACAGGCCAGGGGCACGGTACAGGCCAGGGGGGCACGGTACAGGCCAGGGGG
>ONZH01003768.1:0-30985 GCA_900303285.1 Rhinella marina | reverse complement strand
TGAGACCTGTTAAACATTTTGTGGAGGCCCAAGAGGTGAGACCTGTTAAACATTTTGTGGAGGCCCAAAGAGGTGAGACCTGTTAAACATTTTGTGGAGGCCCAAGAGGTGAGACCTGTTAAACATTTTGTGGAGGCCCAAGAGGGTGAGACCTTGTTAGAAACCTTTTGTGGAGGCCCAAGAGGTGAGAGACCTGTTAAAACATTTGTGGAGGCCCAAGAGGTGAGACCTGTTAAACATTTTGTGGAGGCCCAAGAGAGGTGAGACCTGTTAAAAATTTTGTGGAGGCCCAAGAGGTGAGACCTGTTAAAAATTTTTTGTGGAGGCCCAAGAGGTGAGACCTGTTAAACATTTTGTGGAGGCCCAAGAGGTGAGACCTCTTAAACATTTTGTGGAGGCCCAAGAGGTGAGACCGGTTAAAAAATTATGTGGAGGCCCAAGAGGTGAGACCTGTTAAAAAATTATGTGGAGGCCCAAGAGGTGAGACCTCTTAAAAATTATGTGGAGGCCCAAGAGGTGAGCCATAAATATAAATATTTTCTTATTTACGGAGCAATTCTACGGCGGTTAAGGAGGAGGAGGAGGAGGAGGTGGAGGAGGAAATGGCACTTCATACAGATGGCACTTCACTTTTGGCTGCTTTCCACGGTTGGAGAAGCAAAGTCCGGGTCAATCCACTTGCTGTTCATTTTGATTAGCGTCAGCCTGTCGGCACTGTCGGTTGACAGGCGGCTGCGCTTATCGGTTATAATGCCCCCGGCTGCGCTGAACACCCTTTCTGATAGCACGCTGGCGGCAGGGCAGGCAAGCACCTCCAAGGCGTACAGGGACAGTTCCAGCCACGTGTCCAACTTGGAGACCCAGTAAGTGTAGGACGCCGAGGGATCGGGGAGGACAGGGTTACGGTCTGCCAGGTACTCCCGCAACATCCGCCGATACTTGTCCCTCCTGCTGATAGCGGGCCCCCGCAGTGATGGAAGTTGCACGAGGGGGTGCCATGAACGTGTCCCACACCTTGGAGAGTGTTCCCCTGGTGCTGTGGGCCCTGATGGATGTTGTGGGACTCTGGGAGACCCTCTCCTCTCTGCGCCAGCGATGGTGGGTGGGAAAATCTCCATCATGTTCTGCACGAGTTCCCTCTGGTATTCCAGCAATCGATTCGTCCTCTCCTCTACCGGAATAAAAGAGGAGACGTTATCTTTATACCGGGGGTCCAGGAGTGCGAAGACCCAGTACAGTTTGTTCTCCACTATCCGGACAACACGTGTGTCCCGGGAAAAGCAGCCCAGCATGAAGTCAGCCATGTGTGCAGACTCTGAATAGGCATGACCTCACTGCCCCCACCAGAAGGATCACTTGCCATTTCCTCCTCTTCCTCTTCCGCCTCCTCCTCCGCCCCATCCGCGCTGAACCAATGGGACGCACACAGCCTGACTGCTACCCTCGCCGCCAGCATCCTCCTCCTCTTCCACAGCCACCTCCACGTCGTCCTCCTCCTCATCCTCCTCCTCCTGCAACTGCCACCGTGAAGCAGACAAAAGTGTGGTCTGACTGTGTAGCTCCGTTGCGTCTCCTCCTACCCCCGTCTCCTCTGCGTGCAATGCGTTCTCCCTTATTGCGATGAGCGATTCTTTAAGGACGCCTAGGAGCGGAATGGTTACGCTCACTATAGCGTCCTCGCTGCTGACCTTCTTGGTGGACTCCTCAAAGATACGCAGTACATCGCATATGTCTGCCATCCATGGCCACTCGTGGTTGGCAAACTGAGGGAGCTGAGTTGGAGGCACGCGTGGATTCATTATCTGGTACTCCATCAATGCTCTCTGCTGCTCACACACCCTGGCCAACATGGAATAGGTGGAATTCCAGCGAGTCGGCAGGTCGCACAACAGCCGATGTTCAGGCAAATGGAGGCGTTGCTGGAGTTTTTTTAAGCTAGCAGCAGCTACAGTTGACTTCCGAAAGTGAGCGCACAAGCGCCGCACTTTCACCAGTAGCTCTGCCAGGTTGGGGTAAGTCTTCAGAAATTTTTGGACTACCAGATTAAAAACGTGGGCCAGGCATGGTACGTGATTGAGTTCGGCAAGCTCCAGAGCCGCCACCAGGTTACGGCCGTTATCGCACACGACCATGCCTGGTCCTAGCTGCAGCGGCGACAGCCACATCTCCGTCTGCTGCAATATGGCGTCCTCACCTCTGGGGCGCTGTGCTTCCTGTCGCCCAAGCTGATGAGCTTTAGCACCGCCTGCTGACGTCTCCCCGCGCCAGTGCTGCAACGCTTCCAGCTAGCGGCTGAGGGAGATGTTAAGGCACAGGAGGAGGAGGAGGAGGAGGAGGAGGAGGGGGGTTTATCAGAACCCATGCTGGCAATCTTGGGCGGGGGTGGTAGGTAGGCCGTCTCTGTTTGCGACCCCGTCCCCGCCTCCACTACATTCACCCAGTGTGCCGTCAGAGAAATGTATCGTCCCTGGCCGGCAAGCGCTTGTCCATGAGTCGGTGGTCAAGTGGACCTTTGCGCTGACTGCGTACCTCAGGGCCCGCCTGATGTTACGCGACACGTGCTGGTGCAGGGCGGGGACGGCACTCCGGGAAAAGTAGTGGCGGCTAGGGACGGAATAGCGAGGTGCGGCAGCCGCCATCAGGTCGCGGAAGGCCTGCGTCTCCACAAGCCTAAACGGCAACATCTCCAGGGCCAGCAGTTTGGAGATGTGGCAGTTTAAGGCTTGGGCTTGGGGGTGACTCGAGGCGTACTTCCGCCTGCGGTCGAACGCCTGCGAGATGGACAGTTGTTGGGACGAGGAGTGTGAAGGTGCAGGCGAAGAGGCGAGGGAAGGGGCGGGGGAAGGGGAGGCTGAAGGAGAAGGCCCCAAAGTAGCAGAGGCAGAGGCAGAGGCAGATGTGGAGGTGTCCTGGCTGGAGGTCTGGACCGCAGTGGCAGCACACAACAAAGGGGAAGAGGCAGTGGCAGCAAGACCGGGCGCAGTTTGTATTGCGTTTGCTCTCTCCCACTCAGCCCAGTGCTTGAATTCCAAGTGACGCCGCATGCCTGAGGTGGTCAGATTGCTCTTCTCAGAGCCCCTACTCAGTTTTGAGTGGCAGAGTGTGCCAAACCGCGCTCAGTTTGTCATCCGCACAAACATTAAAATATCTCCACACCACAGAAGTACGAGGCCTCGATGGGGGAGCTTCGCAGCGACTGGCCGCTGGCGGGAACAGCTTCGGCCCTGCTGGCTGTGGCCTCACTTCTCTGTCTGAACTGTCCTCTGCTGTGGCCATCCCTCTGCCTGTGGCCATCCCTCTGCCTGTGGACATCCCTCTGCCTGTGGACATGCCTCTGCCTGTGGACATCCCTCTGCCTGTGGACATCCCTCTGCCTCTTGCTGCCTTTTTCGGTGCTGCCGCAGACCACCACCTCTCCACTGCTTTCCTCGCTGGACATCACCCCTGGCCAAGTGGGGTCGGTCATTTCGTCATCCACCAGCTCCTCTTCCACTTCCTCACTCTGCTCCTCCTCCTGCCCCACTGGAACATTCCAACAGCCTCCCTTGATGGCAACTGCGTCTCATCATCATCATCGCTCATGATAACAGATGCTGGCTCAGGGTCCACATCAGCAGGAGATGGCGAAAACTCCAGTGTTTGGGCATCACTACAAAACAAATTCCTCTGCTAGCTCCTGGGATTCTTCCGGCACATCTGAAAAAGGACCCGAAAAGAGCTCCTGGGAGGGGTCAAGGGTGGGATGACTCTGTTGGCCAGGTGTGGAGGAAGGAGGGTCAGAGTGAGACTGTGTGGATGACTGGCTGGTGGACAACTGTGTGGAAGCGCTATCGGCTATCCATTGCACCACCTGTTCAACCTGCTCAGGCCTCAACAGCGGTGTAACCCGCCCCCTGCTTAACTGTCCCATAAAGGCAGGGATTCTGGATGAGCGGGATCCTGGCTGATCCTCACCAGCACACATTGTATCCCCACTGGCTTCAACAAGGCCCCCAACAGCATTTCCGCGCCCCCGTCCTCGTCCACGTCCACGTCCTATTTCCGCTAGCCCCCCTCCGCATTTTTTTTTTTTTTGTTGCAAATACAATATTTGGGTATATAATTAGGTATGTGAAATAATTTAGCAAGAGAACGCACAGTACAGTGGCCTATTAAAAGGCCTAGATATTGTATATTTCAAAGTACACAGCCGTGTAGTAACTGAACAGACGGTGGGGTATTTACACCAGGTATGTGAGATAATTTAACAAGAAACGCACAGTACAGTGGCCTATTAAATGGCCTAGATATTGTATATTTCAAAGTACACAGCCGTGTAGTAACAGAACAGACGGTGGGTATTTACACCAGGTATGTGAGATAATTTAACAAGAAAACGCACAGTACAGTGGCCTATTAAATGGCCTAGATATTGTATATTTCAAAGTACACAGCCGTGTAGTAACAGAACAGACGGTGGGTATTTACACCAGGTATGTGAGATAATTTAACAAGAGAACGCACAGTACAGTGGCCTATTAAAATGCCTAGATATTGTATATTTCAAAGTACACAGCCGTGTAGTAACTGAACAGACGGTGGGGTATTTACACCAGGTATGTGAGATAATTTAGCAAGAGAACGCACAGTACAGTGGCCTATTAAAATGCCTAGATATTGTATATTTCAAAGTACACAGCCGTGTAGTAACAGAACAGACGGTGGGTATTTACACCAGGTATGTGAGATAATTTAGCAAGAGAACGCACAGTACAGTGGCCTATTAAAATGCCTAGATATTGTATATTTCAAAGTACACAGCCGTGTAGTAACTGAACAGACGGTGGGTATTTACACCAGGTATGTGAGATAATTTAACAAGAAAACGCACAGTACAGTGGCCTATTAAATGGCCTAGATATTGTATATTTCAAAGTACACAGCCGTGTAGTAACAGAACAGACGGTGGGTATTTACACCAGGTATGTGAGATAATTTAACAAGAAAACGCACAGTACAGTGGCCTATTAAATGGCCTAGATATTGTATATTTCAAAGTACACAGCCGTGTAGTAACAGAACAGACGGTGGGTATTTACACCAGGTATGTGAGATAATTTAACAAGAGAACGCACAGTACAGTGGCCTATTAAAATGCCTAGATATTGTATATTTCAAAGTACACAGCCGTGTAGTAACTGAACAGACGGTGGGTATTTACACCAGGTATGTGAGATAATTTAGCAAGAGAACGCACAGTACAGTGGCCTATTAAAATGCCTAGATATTGTATATTTCAAAGTACACAGCCGTGTAGTAACAGAACAGACGGTGGGTATTTACACCAGGTATGTGAGATAATTTAGCAAGAGAACGCACAGTACAGTGGCCTATTAAAATGCCTAGATATTGTATATTTCAAAGTACACAGCCGTGTAGTAACTGAAACAGACGGTGGGTATTTACACCAGGTATGTGAGATAATTTAACAAGAAAACGCACAGTACAGTGGCCTATTAAATGGCCTAGATATTGTATATTTCAAAGTACACAGCCGTGTAGTAACTGAACAGACGGTGGGTATTTACACCAGGTATGTGAGATAATTTAACAAGAAAACGCACAGTACAGTGGCCTATTAAATGGCCTAGATATTGTATATTTCAAAGTACACAGCCGTGTAGTAACAGAACAGACGGTGGGTATTTACACCAGGTATGTGAGATAATTTAACAAGAGAACGCACAGTACAGTGGCCTATTAAAATGCCTAGATATTGTATATTTCAAAGTACACAGCCGTGTAGTAACTGAACAGACGGTGGGTATTTACACCAGGTATGTGAGATAATTTAGCAAGAGAACACACAGTACAGTGGCCTATTAAAATGCCTAGATATTGTATATTTCAAAGTACACAGCCGTGTAGTAACAGAACAGACGGTGGGTATTTACACCAGGTATGTGAGATAATTTAGCAAGAGAACGCACAGTACAGTGGCCTATTAAAATGCCTAGATATTGTATATTTCAAAGTACACAGCCGTGTAGTAACTGAACAGACGGTGGGTATTTACACCAGGTATGTGAGATAATTTAACAAGAAAACGCACAGTACAGTGGCCTATTAAATGGCCTAGATATTGTATATTTCAAAGTACACAGCCGTGTAGTAACTGAACAGACGGTGGGTATTTACACCAGGTATGTGAGATAATTTAACAAGAAAACGCACAGTACAGTGGCCTATTAAATGGCCTAGATATTGTATATTTCAAAGTACACAGCCGTGTAGTAACAGAACAGACGGTGGGTATTTACACCAGGTATGTGAGATAATTTAACAAGAGAACGCACAGTACAGTGGCCTATTAAAATGCCTAGATATTGTATATTTCAAAGTACACAGCCGTGTAGTAACTGAACAGACGGTGGGTATTTACACCAGGTATGTGAGATAATTTAACAAGAGAACGCACAGTACAGTGGCCTATTAAAATGCCTAGATATTGTATATTTCAAAGTACACAGCCGTGTAGTAACAGAACAGACGGTGGGTATTTACACCAGGTATGTGAGATAATTTAACAAGAGAACGCACAGTACAGTGGCCTATTAAAATGCCTAGATATTGTATATTTCAAAGTACACAGCCGTGTAGTAACTGAACAGACGGTGGGTATTTACACCAGGTATGTGAGATAATTTAACAAGAGAACGCACAGTACAGTGGCCTATTAAATGGCCTAGATATTGTATATTTCAAAGTACACAGCCGTGTAGTAACTGAACAGACGGTGGGTATTTACACCAGGTATGTGAGATAATTTAGCAAGAGAACGCACAGTACAGTGGCCTATTAAAATGCCTAGATATTGTATATTTCAAAGTACACAGCCGTGTAGTAACTGAACAGACGGTGGGTATTTACACCAGGTATGTGAGATAATTTAGCAAGAGAACGCACAGTACAGTGGCCTATTAAAATGCCTAGATATTGTATATTTCAAAGTACACAGCCGTGTAGTAACTGAACAGACGGTGGGTATTTACACCAGGTATGTGAGATAATTTAGCAAGAGAACGCACAGTACAGTGGCCTATTAAAATGCCTAGATATTGTATATTTCAAAGTACACAGCCGTGTAGTAACTGAACAGACGGTGGGTATTTACACCAGGTATGTGAGATAATTTAGCAAGAGAACGCACAGTACAGTGGCCTATTAAAATGCCTAGATATTGTATATTTCAAAGTACACAGCCGTGTAGTAACTGAACAGACGGTGGGTATTTACACCAGGTATGTGAGATAATTTAGGAAGAGAACGCACAGTACAGTGGCCTATTAAAATGCCTAGATATTGTATATTTCAAAGTACACAGCCGTGTACTAACTGAACAGACGGTGGGTATTTACACCTGGTATACAAAAAGGGTATTGCAGGCACACAGAACCCAGAACACTAGAGCCAAATAAACTGTATTTAAAAAAATAAAATAAAATTCACAGCCGTATACTGCCAGATCAGATGGTGCATATACACACTAGTTATATAACAGGGTTTTTCAGCCTAAAAGAACGCTGAACAGTAGTGCCAAATATAGTTTGGTATGTAGCAGAGCACCTAATACACCACTAATGCCTCTCTCTGTCCCTACTCCAGCAGCTATCCCTGAATACAGCAGCCGTTCTCTGTAAAGTCTATATTGTAGTAAAGCTATCACTGAAGTCCACTGTAGTAGCCCTGATAAGGGCTTTTAATCACGCTCCTGCCTGTCCAACAGCTAAAACCTATCTGTCCCTTCTCCAGCCTCTGTCCCTGACTAAGTTCACGCAGCATATGCGTACGAGCAGGAAGAGCTGAGTTTTTATGATTCGAGGTCACATGGTTTTTCCAGCCAATCCATGTAGACGCTGTTTTCGCGCTGCCAGCGTGCTCAGCGTGCCTGTCATACCCCCCCTGCATGTTGATTGGTGGAAAAAGAGCGCCAGGGAAGGTGGGAGGGGAAACGAATTCTAAGTGCGCCATCGCCGTTATACTCGATTGAAATCGAGTATGCCGAATATCGTAGTATTCGATCGAATACCGGCTCGATCGAACACTACTCGCTCATCTCTAATTAGCATCACCTTTAAATAGTACATTTTATTATCTTCACAGTGAGGAAGATGAATAATAATAATAATAATAATAATAATAATAATAATAATAATAATAATTGATTGACAATTTTATGGTGTGCACAGAATAGGTAACTACACATTTGCACTGTAATACTTCTTTGTTTTCATATATATAATATGTGACATGTCTATGAATGAACACGTTCAGGTCACTGGGAATGTGCATTATGAAGTACAGTGATTATAAATGTTTTACTAATGTTATTTCATTTATCCTGACCATTGATAATCAAAAAACAACAACAACAACAACATGTGTATTGTAAATCCATGCTGTGAACTATTATGGTAGCATGTAATTAAATTTAACTAGTTCATTACTGGAATGTAGCATTGACTTGTAGTAGTGTTAGCACACACACATTTTAGGTGATGAAAGTAATGGGTTGTCCTTGTGACCTCAGATCTCACATCTACACATTACAGTAATTACACATCTGGTTAGATTATATAGTAAGAAATAGTGTGTGATATATGGTAAGCTATAATTTCACACGTCTACTCTGTGTTTAGATCTTACTACTTAACAATGGTCTCCCCAATTGGATTTGCTGTTAAGTTTAGCAAGAAAAACATGCTAAAAGGTTCTCATCAATATTACAATATGATTAAGAAAGCCTTTTCTACTTAATATAACTGACATAGGGAAATAATATCATTTAAAAAAAATATTTAAAAATTATTAGTATATCTCAATGGCATCCAATGGTTACAAAAAGCATTATTGACTTCAACCATTTAAAATGCTTCAACTCCACGGTATACATCTTAGCCTGGCTCCTTATACCATTGAAAAGGATTAAAGCTATTTTAGGGCTAATCTTCACAATTTTGCATAAGCCGTATAGTTTCATCTTAATGAAACCATGAGTTGTTCAAGTATCAAAAAATAATTGGTTTTGATGATGACTGTAGGTATAGAGCATAGAGTGATACTAATCTCCTTCTAATATGTTCCAGAGTTCATTAATTTTAAAATTTACAATATTAAGATTTAGTTATGCAGCACTTGGTTCTCTGAATATGATTATTACCACTTTGTAGTTTGAAGATTCCTCATATGTTACAGTGACTACAGATGTCATGGAATTAGAAAGTCTGTATCTCACATGCCTAAGAAATAATGGAACTAAAATCATAATCAGGCTCATTATTCATAGCTATAATTAACAATGTATCTACACTGATATAACATTGTGTAGGTCCCACTTGTGCTGCCAACATCTTGGTGCCAGACTAAGTCTCAAAACCGCAGCACAACACTTCAGTTTTGTCCCCATTCATTGTCAACGGGGACAAAACTGAATAAACCAGAACATAGTGCACCAGAATGCCTTCTCTTCTGGTTCGTTGCATTCCCATGCTGGACACTAAATCATTGCAAGCAGCATTTTTATGTGAGGCATGGGAAACAGAAGAAGCCAGATCTGGCACCAAAAACTATGTAAGTCAATGGTGCCGGATCTGGACATGGTTTCTTCATTTTCAATTTATTCAACCGGATCCATTCTGAACGGATGCAGCCAATTGTATTATTATAATGGAAACGTTTTGCTGTGGTTTTGAGATCCAGCACAGGAAAAACACAAATGTAAGAGTAGTCTAACTGATGCACAAGATCTGTTTTTCATAGTAGGGACCTATTAGAATATTTCTGGATGTTGAGGGAAGATATAGTGTTGAGCTCTGAAAACAATCCATTTAGAAGATGACTTGTCTCAACGTATATAATCTTCTATTAGTAAAGGCATGATGTAATATATAGTCATTGTAACTTGTAGTGAATAAATGAATTTCAGCCAATGTTGGCATCTCCTCATGAGCCTGTTCCACTTCTCTCTGGTTACGCGGCTAGATTAAGTAAGCTCTATATTTGTTACAGTTTTATACATGTACATGATTGGGGCGGATGTATCTAAACAGGTGTAATGGAAAACAAGGGCAGTTCCACTTTCCTTGACACTAGTTTTGATAAATCCCTGCTCAATTTTCTAGAGCACACTTTTTTTAAAATCTAAGATGTATATTATTTTAAATATTTTTCATCCTAGCATTTGGAAAACGATAGACCTTGTTAAACTATCAGACTTTGGTATAATGAGTTACATTGTCCAACAATCTCTATCTCCTTCATATAAATCAGAAGTTAGTTTTCCTTGGTCATTGTTATAAATGGTGTCACTCTAAGCCCAGGTTTTGATGGTTCTTTTACTTGTATAGTATTTAAACTCTCGGTTTCTTGTTGATTTGCAGGTTTTAATAACATCACATAGAAAGTGGGAGAGGAGGGACGCTATGGTCTTTTAGTAATGAAGTGTGACCTATGCAATTCTGCTGTTAACACTGATATCAAATTAATATTCTGTGAAGGGACCTGGTTTAACACGCTCCAGATTTGCTCTTTTTACAACTGTGTGGCAAATGTAGCATGTCACTCAGTATAATTTGATTTATAATAACTTTCTCATTGTGTAAAATGATTACAAAAATAGTTTGATTCATTTGTGCTTTTTTATACATGGTCATGTCATGAGCAGAATAACTATTTTAAAACATCATATGCCATAAAAAGTAGGAATTGTTACTTCATGTTGATAAATCGGTATGAGGATCAAATTGTGAAGTTCTATCATTTTCATGTAATTTACTATTAATTCGCATCTCATCTCAATCTAGATGTTTCTTTTCTGCAAGTTCTTGAGTCATTATAGCGCCATACTATTACAGAGTGTTAACTCTTGTCCTACAGCAATGTAATAGCAGTGTCAGACTGGTCCACTGGAGCACTGGTGGCCCCTCTGACACTGGCACAGGACCACTTGCTCTGCCTGATCCAGAGTGTGGCGTCAGTGCAGAGCTGCTTAGTTATAGCTGTGCTGCCTTTGTCTCTCTGCTCATTCAGAGTGAGTGGAGAGAAAGCGTTAGTGAGGGCAGCGCTAAGTTGTCTCTGTGCGCTTAACAGTTGCAGTAACACACACAGAACACTAACCTGCTGCTGGGTAGTGGGCCAGCCTGGGAAAGCTGCAGAGTCTCATGTGCTTATATGTGTATATGAGACTATACATGTCCCTATGTGTATATGTGACTATGCATGGGAGAGGAACTGAACCTGAGAGAGGTTGAAGCCAGGGAGAGGTTGAAGCCAGGGAGGCTTGTCGTGGTCTCAGCCAGGTGGGCTGAAGGGACCACATCACTTCCCACATCCCAATGTAAGTAGTAACTGCCCCCCCACTCCTTCCCACATCCCCCATGTAAGTAGTAACTGCCTTCCACTCCTTCCCACATCCCCCATGTAAGTAGTAACTGCCTTCCACCCCTTCCCACATCCCCCATGTAAATAGTAACTGCCCCCCACCCCTTCCCACATCCCCCATGTAAGTAGTAACTGCCCCCCATCCCTTCCCACATCCCCATGTAAGTAGTAACTGCCCCCACCCCTTCCCACATTGCCTTGTAAGTAGTAACTGCCCCCCACCCCTTCCCACATCCCCATGTAAGTAGTAACTGCCTTCTACCCCTTCCCACATCTCCCATGTAAGTAGTAACTGCCTTCCACCCCTTCCCACATCCCCATGTAAGTAGTAACTGCCTTCCACCCCTTCCCACATCCCCCATGTAAGTAGTAACTGCCCCCCACCCCTTCCAACATCCCCCATGTAAGTAGTAACTGCCCCCCATCCCTTCCAACATCCCCCATGTAAGTAGTAACTGCCCCCCACCCCTTCCCACATCCCCATGTAAGTAGTAACTGCCCCCACCCCTTCCCACATTGCCTTGTAAGTAGTAACTGCCCCCCCACCCCTTTCCACTTCCCATGTAAGTAGTAACTGCCCACCATCCCTTCTCACATCCCCATGTAAGTAGTAACTGCCCCTCACCCCTTCCCACATCCCCATGTAAGTAGTAACTGCCCCCCACCCCTTCCCATATCCCCATGTAAGTAGTAACTGCCCCCCACCCCTTCCCACATCCCAATGTAAATAGTAACTGCCCCCCACCCCTTCCCACATCCCCCATGGCCCAGTCCTTTCAACATAGCCAAAATGGCTTACATGTGGCCTCACTCCTGTTCACACAGAACCTGCATCTCACTGCTAGTAGTCGGACAGAGGGGGAGGGGAGAGTCTGCAGACAGTGTCCTGTGGACCCCCCCAAGGCTGCTATAGCTTTTTACCAGGGATGTCCATGGTAAATGTGTGTGGAATGCGTGTGCACATGTGTGTGTGTTATGTGTGTCATGTGTATGATTGTATATACATATACCTGTAACAATCGTGTCGTGTGTACCTGAACCTTGGACGCCGAACTTAAAAACAGAAGTTCACTCATCACTACCTATATGCAAATGGACGCGATAAATGGCGGTGTGAGGGCAGTTTAAGTAAGGGCTCTTTCACACGAGCGGATGCAGTCCGAGAAATCCACAGCGTGTAGGAGAGCCAAGCCCCGTTCTGGACAGAAGAGGCACGGAGCAGTAACATGATTAATAATACTCTAAAGTATCCCTCTTTCCTCTTTCCTCAAGTTGGGAGGTATGATGTACCTGTATGTGTATATGAGGCTATGCATGTGCTTGTATGTGTATATGAGGTTATTCATGTACCTGTATGCATATATCAGACTATGCATGCACCTGTATGCGTATCTGAGACTATGCATGTACCTGTATGCATATATGAGACTATGCATGTACCTGTATGCGTATATGAGACTATGCATGTACCTGTGTGTGTATATGAGACTATGCATGTACCTGTATGCATATATGAGACTATGCATATACCTGTATGCGTATATGAGACTATGCATGTACCTGTATGCGTATATGAGACTACTGTATGTATGTACATGTGTGTGTATATGAGACTATGCATGTACCTGTGTGTGTATATGAGACTATGCATGTACCTGTGTGTGTATATGAGACTATGCATGTACCTGTATGCGTATATGAGACTATGCATGTACCTGTATGTGTATATGAGACTATGCATGTACCTGTGTGTGTATATGAGACTATGCATGTACCTGTGTGTGTATATGAGCCTATGCATGTACCTGTATGCATATATGAGACTATGCATGTACCTGTATGCGTATATGAGACTATGCATGTACCTGTATGCGTATATGAGACTATGCATGCACCTGTATGTGTATATCAGACTATGCATGTACCTGTGTGTGTATATGAGACTATGCATGTACCTGTATGCGTATATGAGACTATGCATGTACCTGTATGCGTGTATGAGACTATGCATGTACCTGTATGTGTATATGAGACTATGCATGTACCTGTATATGTATATGAGGCTATGCATGTGCTTATATTTGTATATGAGACTATGCAGGTACCTGTATGCGTACATGAGACTATGCATGCACCTGTATGCGTATATGAGACTATGCATGTACCTGTGTGTGTATATGAGACTATGCATGTACCTGTATGTGTATATGAGGCTATGCATGTGCTTGTATGTGTATATGAGACTATGCATGTACCTGTATGTGTATATAAGGCTATGCATGTGCTTATATTTGTATATGAGACTATGCATGTACCTGTATGCGTATATGAGACTATGCATGTACCTGTATGCATATATGAGACTATGCATGTACCTGTATGCGTATATGAGACTATGCATGTACCTGTGTGTGTATATGAGACTATGCATGTACCTGTATGCATATATGAGACTATGCATATACCTGTATGCGTATATGAGACTATGCATGTACCTGTATGCGTATATGAGACTACTGTATGTATGTACATGTGTGTGTATATGAGACTATGCATGTACCTGTGTGTGTATATGAGACTATGCATGTACCTGTGTGTGTATATGAGACTATGCATGTACCTGTATGCGTATATGAGACTATGCATGTACCTGTATGTGTATATGAGACTATGCATGTACCTGTGTGTGTATATGAGACTATGCATGTACCTGTGTGTGTATATGAGCCTATGCATGTACCTGTATGCATATATGAGACTATGCATGTACCTGTATGCGTATATGAGACTATGCATGTACCTGTATGCGTATATGAGACTATGCATGCACCTGTATGTGTATATCAGACTATGCATGTACCTGTGTGTGTATATGAGACTATGCATGTACCTGTATGCGTATATGAGACTATGCATGTACCTGTATGCGTGTATGAGACTATGCATGTACCTGTATGTGTATATGAGACTATGCATGTACCTGTATATGTATATGAGGCTATGCATGTGCTTATATTTGTATATGAGACTATGCAGGTACCTGTATGCGTACATGAGACTATGCATGCACCTGTATGCGTATATGAGACTATGCATGTACCTGTGTGTGTATATGAGACTATGCATGTACCTGTATGTGTATATGAGGCTATGCATGTGCTTGTATGTGTATATGAGACTATGCATGTACCTGTATGTGTATATAAGGCTATGCATGTGCTTATATTTGTATATGAGACTATGCATGTACCTGTATGCGTATATGAGACTATGCATGTACCTGTATGCGTATATGAGACTATGCATGTACTTGTGTGTGTATATGAGACTATGCATGTACCTGTGTGTGTATATGAGACTATGCATGTACCTGTATGCATATATGAGACTATGCATATACCTGTATGCGTATATGAGACTATGCATGTACCTGTATGCGTATATGAGACTACTGTATGTATGTACCTGTGTGTGTATATGAGACTATGCATGTACCTGTGTGTGTATATGAGACTATGCATGTACCTGTGTGTGTATATGAGACTATGCATGTACCTGTATGCGTATATGAGACTATGCATGTACCTGTATGTGTATATGAGACTATGCATGTACCTGTGTGTGTATATGAGACTATGCATGTACCTGTATGCATATATGAGACTATGCATGTACCTGTATGCGTATATGAGACTATGCATGTACCTGTATGCGTATATGAGACTATGCATGCACCTGTATGTGTATATCAGACTATGCATGTACCTGTGTGTGTATATGAGACTATGCATGTACCTGTATGCGTATATGAGACTATGCATGTACCTGTATGCGTGTATGAGACTATGCATGTACCTGTATGTGTATATGAGACTATGCATGTACCTGTATATGTATATGAGGCTATGCATGTGCTTATATTTGTATATGAGACTATGCAGGTACCTGTATGCGTATATGAGACTATGCATGTGCCTGTATGCGTATATGAGACTATGCATGTACCTGTATGCGTATATGAGACTATGCATGTACCTGTGTGTGTATATGAGACTATGCATGTACCTGTATGCATATATGAGACTATGACTCTACCTCGTATCGAGATGATGCTGTACTTGTGAATGTTGAATCGGAAGGTAAGTATTCTGTTCCGTCTGCAAAGTTTACTTAGAGCACGCCCCGGCCGGTGGCGTTGCTCCTTCTAGTCTCTGTATAGTACGCGCTCGTATTGAGCGCTAGGTGACGTCACCTACAGCTATGGATCACTATATGAGCCAAAAAACCACCAACATGTTTCGAACAATGCTGTGTTCTTCCTCAGGGTGTAGCTATGTAGTATATGAGACTATACATGTACCTGTATGCGTACATGAGACTATGCATGCACCTGTATGCGTATATGAGACTATGCATGTACCTGTGTGTGTATATGAGACTATGCATGTACCTGTATGTGAATATGAGACTATGCATTTACCTGTATGCGTATATGAGACTATACGTGTACCTGTATGTGTATATGAGACTATGCATGTACCTGTATGTGTATATGAGGCTATGCATGTACCTGTATGTGTATATGAGACTATGCATGTGCTTGTATGTGTATATGAGACTATGCATGTACCTTTATGTGTATATGAGGCTATGCATGTGCTTATATGTGTATATGAGACTATGCATGTACCTGTATGCGTATATGAGACTATGCATGTACCTGTATGCGTATATGAGACTATGCATGTACCTGTGTGTGTATATGAGACTATGCATGTACCTGTATGCGTATATGAGACTATGCATGTACCTGTATGTGTATATGAGGCTATGCATGTGCTTGTATGTGTATATGAGGCTATGCATGTGCTTGTATGTGTATATGAGGCTATGCATGTGCTTGTATGTGTATATGAGGCTATGCATGTGCTTGTATGTGTATATGAGACTATGCATGTACCTGTATATGTATATGAGGCTATGCATGTGCTTATATGTGTATATGAGACTATGTATGTACCTGTATGCGTATATGAGACTATGCATTTGTTTATGTGCATATGAGACTATTTGGGAATTTGGGATACTATAATATATAACAATTTTATATTTGGTAAAGATGTGCCTCTGAAAACATAAACCTTTCTTCTTCATCCCGTCTGTTTCTGTCCTCTTCATATTTTTTATTTTAAACTGTTTTAAACAGGTCAATTGTAAAAAATATATATTCTTCTCTGTATACTTATTTAAAAATTATCCACAATTGTAAACCCCTTCCCGACCAGCGCCGTACATGTACGGAGCTGCGGGAAGTAAGTTCCCGACCAGCGCCGTAGCTCCTACACCCGTCCGATCACCTCCGGGGGGCAGGCTGTTCCCAGTAGCCGGACCCCTGCTGCGTACGCCCACATCGGTGAAAACATCGATGCGGGCGTATTAAGCCTTCATGTACCACGGTCAGCGCTGACCGCGGCATATGCAATGCGGGGGTCGGAAGGGGTGTCAATCGGGTCCCCGCACTGCTGCTGTGACGGGGATCCGATGGCTTAGATAGCAGCCGGATGCCTTCCTTAGGCATCTGGCTGCTATTTACGGAAGCCTTATGAGATCCAGCCCCCTGGATCTCACAGGCAGTAAGCTGGAAGTGTATTACTGTGTATAATACACTTCCAGCCAATGCATTACAATACAGAAGTATTGTAATGCATTGTAAAGGGGATCAGACCCCAAAAGTTAAAAAAGTGTAAAAAAAGAAAGTGGAAAAAAAGTGAAAAAATAAAGTTTTACAAAAAAGTTTCAAGTTCCAAAAAAAAAAATAGCGTCCTTTTCACAAAATAATATAAAAAAAATTGTAAAAAATAGTGAAAAAAATAAAAATAGACATATTAGGTATCACCGCGTCCGTATCGACCGGCTCTATAAAAATATCACATGATCCATCCCGCCAGGTGAACGCAGTAAAAAAAAAAAACTGTGCCAAAACAGCCTTTTTTTGGTCACCTTCCCTTACAAAAAGTGTAATAGCAGGCGATCAAAAAGGCGTATTTACCCCAAAATGGTACTAATCAAACCGTCATCTCGTCCCGCAGAAATGTAGACCCTACCTGAGACAATCTCCCAAAAAATAAAACAATATGGCTCTCAGAAAATAGCAACACAAAAAAAAGATTTAATTCTGTTCAAAAATGCATCTAATGTGTAAAACTTTCCAAAAATAAAAATGTTTGACATATTGGGTATCGCCGCGTCCTGCTCTATAAAAATTTTACATAACCTGCTCTATAAAAATTTTACATAAGATGGCCCCCCAGGTGAATGCTGTAAAAAAAAAATTAAAAAAAGCTATGCCATTACAGCCATTTTTTTTCACCTCGACTCATAAAAAGTGTAATAGCAGGCGATCAAAAAGGCGCATTTACCCCAAAATGGTACCAATCAAACCGTCATCTTGTCCCGCAGAAATGTAGACAATCGCCCAAAAAATAAACAAAAATATGGCTCTCAGAAAATAGCGACACAAAAAAAAAGATTTTATTCTGTTCAAAAATGCATCTAATGTGTAAGACTTTCCAAAAATAAAAATGTTTGACATTATGGGTATCGCCACGTCCGTAACAACCTGCTCTATAAAAATATTACATGAGATGGCCCCCTAGGTGAATGCTGTAAAAAATATTTAAAAAAAACTATGCCATAACAGCCATTTTTTTTCACCTTGCCTCACAAAATGTGTAATAGCACGCGATCAAAAAGTCTTATGTACCCCAAAATGGTACCAATGAAAATGTCACCTCATCCCACAAAAAATGAGCCCCCACATAAGACAATAACTCAAAAAAATAAAAATCAATGGCTCCCGCAAACCAATCTATTAAAATCTGTGCTGCAAAATCCATATAGCGCTCCTGTTGAGTCCTGCCATGTGCCCCCACAGCAGTTTACCACCACATATGGGGTGTTGCCATATTCAGGAGAAAATGGGGAACAAATTAAGGGGTGCTTTTCTCCTGTTAACCCTTGTGAAAATGAAAAATGTGGGGCTAAAGCAACATTTTATTGGAAGAAATGAAACTTTTCATTTTCACAGCCAAGTGTTTCCAAATTCGCTTAGGGGGTCAAAGTGGCCAGTACCCCCCTTAATATATTCTTTGAAGGGTGTAGTTTCCAAAATGGGGTCACTTTTTGAGGGTTTCCACTGTAGGGGTACGTCAGGGTCTCTCTATTACAAAATGGTGCCTAAAAACCATTCTAGCAAAATCTGCCTCCAAAATCCGTATGGCGCTCCTTTCCTTCTGACCACTGCCACAAACCCATAGAGACGTTTACCACCACATATGGAGTATTTCTGTAAACTGCAGAATCAGAGTAATGTATATTGAGGTTTAGTTTGCTGTTAATCCTTGCTGTTTTGCAAGAAAAAAATTATTAACATGAATAATCTACCAAAAAAGTGAAATTTTGAAATTTCACCACCATTTTCCATTAATTCTTGTGGAACACCTCAAGGGCTAACAAAGTTTGTAACAGCAGCTTTTTATAATTTGAGGGGTGTAGTTTCTAAAATGGGGTCATTTATGGGTGGTTTCCATTACGTAAGCCACTCAAAATCACTTTATATCTGAATTAGTGCTTAAAAAAATAGTTTTGGAAATCTTGTTGAAAATTTGAAAAATGGCTTCTAAACTTCTAAGCCTTCTAACTAGGGATGAGCGAACCGAACCGTAACGAACCAGATTCGTTACGAACTTTACCGAACGTTCGGTTCGTCCCCGAACCGAACTTTCGTCAAGTTCGTATGAATCAGGTTCGTAAATAAAGTTTACTTTTTCCACAGAATAGACCAGGATACAAGGGATTATTTATTACTCCTACAATCCCTTGTATCCTGGTGTGACCCTCGTGTCAAACCACCCTTTTGGGAGGAGAATGGCCGAGATGGGTTATTATTTTCGTTCGTCCGAACGTTCGTTCGGACGAGCGAACAGAACCGTAACGAACCAGATTCGTTTAAGAACTTTTAAGACGAATCTGGTTAAAATAAAAACGGCACATCAAAACTGTACCGTTTCCACAGAATAGACCAGGATACAAGGGATTATTTATTACTCCTACAATCCCTTGTATCCTGGTGTGACCCTCGTGTCAAACCACCCTTTTGGGAGGAGAATGGCCGAGATGGGTTATTATTTTCGTTCGTCCGAACGTTCGTTCGGACGAGCGAACAGAACCGTAACGAACCAGATTCGTTTAAGAACTTTTAAGACGAATCTGGTTAAAATAAAAAACGGCACATCAAAACTGTACGGTTTTCACAGAATAGACCAGGATACAAGGGATTATTTATTACTCCTACAATCCCTTGTATCCTGGTGTGACCCTCGTGTCAAACCACCCTTTGGGAGGAGAATGGCCGAGATGGGTTATTATTTTCGTTCATCCGAACGTTCGTTCGGACGAGCGAACAGAACCGTAACGCAAGGTTCTGTATAGCAAGGTTCGTTTTAGGTTCGGTTCGTACGAATCCGAACTTCAAGAAAAATTCGCCGAACCGAACCGAACTTTTCAAAAGTTCGCTCATCCCTACTTCTAACGTCCCAAAAAAGTAAAATGACATTTATAAAATGATGCCAACATAAAGTAGACATATGGGGAATGTAAAATAATAACTATTTTTGGAGGTATTACTATATATTTTGAAAGTAGAGAAATTGAAATTTGCAAATTTGCTAATTTTTCCAAATTTTTGGTAAATTTGGTATTTTTAAAAAAATAAAAATGAAATATTTTGCCACAAATTTACTACTGTCGTGAAGCACAATATGTGACGAGAAAACAATCTCTGAATGGCTTTGATAAGTAAAAGCGTTCCAAAGTTATTACCACATAAAGTGACACATGTCAGATTTGCAAAAAATGGCCTGGTCAGGAAGGTAAAAACAGGCCCGGGGTTGAAGGGGTTAATAGTTTATCAATATATTATCTTTTGGAGCCATATCAAAAAGCCAATCAACTGTGTCACATCTTTCAGCCAGTCTGCTTATCCATTTCACATGTGCATTCCTGCATGATGTCTGGGCCTAGAGAAAACACCTTACAGATGTGACGTGAGGGTTCAGCTTTTTTCTTGTGTAGATCTCTACATTGTTACTGGTATCCATGAAAGAGCTTGCCCTCACACATAACATGCAGGGAACCTTCAAAGTTGAGAAAAGTTATTTATTTTTTACCTCAAACATTCTTCAATGGAAATTGCAAGAAAATGTCAAAGAAAAAGAACACAAATTAAGGGAGTCATTTATTAAACTGGTGTAAAGTAGAACTGGCTTAGTTGTCCATAGCAACAAATCAGATTCCACCTTTCATTTTTTACAGCTCCTTTGGAAAATGAAAGGAGGAATCTGATTGCTATGGGTAACTAAGCCAGTTCTACTTTACACCAGTTTGATAAATGACCCCCTAATTGCTTACATGTATTAACATTGGATACCTCTGTCTCTAGTAACACTTGTAACCACAGAATTATTGAATATTATGCTTAAAAGGTCTTTCCAGTTTGCATTATCATCCAAGGTAGCTGTAATTTTGTAATGTATTTATTTTACCTTTATTGCTCCTATCTTCTGTTCTGTGCTTTGGTCACATGACCATGTCCATGCAGCTCTGTCTTATTTCCTGTGATGTTATGTCCATGGGCGTGTCAAAGCATGAACAGGGGTAGTGACATGGGAGTGTCTATATAACCAGCTGGGTGGGAAAAGTTGTATTCAAGCTGGACGTTGTTAGAGGCAGTGATAAGGGAGTGTCTATGTAACTAACTGGGTTGGAGGAGCTATAAACTAGCTGGACGTTGTTAGGGGCAGTGATAGGGGAGTGTCTATGTAACCAGCTGGGTGGGAGGAGCTATAAACTAGCTGGGTGTTGTTAGGGCAGTGATAGGGGAGTGTCTATGTAACCAGCTGGGTGGGAGGAGCTATAAAGAAGCTCAACTTTGTTAGGGGCGGAGCTAGAACTGCAACACAGAAAGGAGAAGTGTATCATGGGTTTGGTTGGATCTAACTACAGGAAGTGCTACTTTCGGGATGGAAATAAACCAGAGGGGTTGGAAAATGGGTCAAGAGAAAGTAACTACAAGAGCATATATGTTAAAAACCATAGTAATCTCAGAAAACCCCTTCAAGGACGCATTGCTCTTCTATCTTTAAACATTGGCGCTACACTCCTCTGTTCCCATTTGCTCAATTGTTTAGCCACAACATTATAGTCTGTCCTTGCTTCCAAATAAGTATTACCCATAAAACACAATTACAATGAAAGTTCACCTAGCATTTAAAGGCACTTCTCATTTCTAACTTTAACCTGTAGCATCTGAGAAAATATATTTAGCCAATTAAACCGTATGTAGACAGGAAGGTTAAAGAATTCACCTCAAACCAATTTACCTGAGATCTTACTTAGAGATTAATCTACTGCTTGCTATTCAGTGCAGCGGTGGTCATTGCCTCAGCCATCTAAGAGCACAATTAGTAGCAATTCCATCCACTGATAAATGTATAGCAATGAATAAAAGTGACACTGAACTGCGCCGCTAACAATATTATTATGAAAATGGTCAGCGAGGATATTTTACTATGATGACGGCAGCTCTCTATTGCGACTTCATTCCATTTGCAGTATTGATTTTGGCTACAGAATGGAGGGCTAGGCTCCATCTGTGCCACAGTATTTTGGAGAGGGAAAAATGTATTCAAAAGAATGATAAACAGAAGTCATGCACAACAGAGAATAAATCAATATGATCAAAAGGCACGCAGTTCAGAATAAAGAGAACTTGTGCAGAAAGGTCTCTGCTAAAATGTGATGGGAGCTGATAAGGCAGCAGTCAGACACTTGTCCTTGATGTGCTTTTGAGATGTCCTTAAACTTGGCATGATATCACATTCTCATTGGCTTCAGCCTTTCTTCTTGTATTATAATGTTCTAAAAATAAAATGGAGGGTGGGTGGATTCATCTTTTAATGTTCAAAGGCTGGTCAATCATTAAACCATTATAAATTAGGAACCCACACCACTATTCACATGTTCCCTAAGCTGTGTAGTGCGGAACTCTGCAGTATGTTAAAAATACAAAATCCTCCAACAGTTAGTGTGTCCTTGCACAAGGCTTAACAGGGATGGTCCAGGATTACCTTGCATTTTAAATTCCATCCCTTGCCACTGGACCTGTGATGGGAAGCACACTTACCTGCTTCTCACTGCTCTGTTCCGGCTCTGTGGGTCTTCACTGCACTTCACTTCCCTTATGAGGCCCTCATCAGCAGGTCATGTACCGTTTGGGGACTTGTCACAGCTGAGGCCAATCATTGGCTGCAGTGGAGCACATAACACCGTCTATGCTGAAAGATGATATGTGCAGGCTGAAGTGCAGTTAAGGCAGGGTCCACATCATGTTTTTTTCTTATGTTTCATGCATAAAAAAGTGTTCATTAAACAAATGCCTCAGACAGATACTTCAGGGTGGCTCACGAAATATATATATATATATATATATATATATATATATATATATATATATATATTGTAGGGATCAGCCTTTGAATCAACACACAGCAGCCTTTCCTTTTGGTTTCAACAACCCAGCAACGGAAACAGTCTTTTATTCTTGTCAAGAAAACCAAAAGTCATATGAGAATTCACAGCCGAGACCGGCTTACTCCAGCCGGTCTACAGAAACATGTTCTACACAATACAGGCAAGGTATAACAGTACCGTACCCTCACAGGGTGGTTGTGGACTTTACTCTGTCCTCAGTCCTTAGTCCTCAGGCGCTGCAAAGCTCCAGCTCTCACCTACAGCATTCCATATTCAGAGTGAGGGCCTCCACCACTCCAGCTGGGGCTGCTGGCTGTTAAATAGGCCAGGTAACACCCGGCCTGGACCATGGGGAGTAGTCACCCACCCAGCACTATGACTACTCCCAGTAAGAGCCGTCCCGGATCAGCTGTTCACAGCTATACTAAATAGTATTAGGGTACATTCACACGACCGTATGGAATACCTTCCGATTTGCGGTCCGCAAATAACGGAACCGTTTGTCCGCATTTTGCGGAAGAATGTATTCCGTTTGTGTTCCGTATGTTATCCGTTTTTTGCGGACGTTTTTTGCGGAAGGAAAAAAAAAAAGAATGAATTAAAAATAATTATATTCATAGTTGTCAAGGAAACTTTAATGTAGATGAGTCACATGCTCCAACAGGCGCCATTTTATGTGCTTTTCTTGTCGGATAGAGCTGTGTGAGTATCTTGTGCCTTGCTGGTATTAGATTCTTCCGTTTTTTCTGTGCGACAATCATGCCCAAGTACATTGAAAGAGGACTTCTTCTACGCTGGCTCCTTTCCCGGCGTTTCGGAAGTCATTCTGATATGCTGGAGGAAGAAGAACCAAGAGGAGAAGGAGGCAATGGGTGCATCCTATAGTCTCCAAAGGCTCAGGAAGGGACACTTCCATACATTGTATGCAGACCTGCGACAGGACCCTATGAAATTTCACAACTTCTGTCGTCTGTCATTGGCGTCATTTGATCGTCTGCTAGCAACTCTTCGTCCGTACCTAACCTTTCACGATACGAACATGAGGCGCTGTATAGGACCAGAAGAAAGACTAATCGTCACTTTGAGGTAAAATTTATTCTTCTTTTTTTCATATTCAATTTGTTAAAAATTTCTATATTTCATAATTTAATATATTTCATAATTTCTATATATATATAATTCATATTTGACATTCTTTTATATATTTTATATCTTTCAGATTCCTGGCTACTGGAAATTCGTATGCTTCGCTGCATTTCGAGTTCCTGCTGGGGGTCTCAACTATCTCTGGGATAGTCAGCCAAACGTGTGAAGTGATATGGCAACGTCTCAGAGAAGCGGTGATGCCCACCCCCAAGGCGGAAGATTGGCTACTTATCGCCGAGGGTTTCCAAAATTCTGCGCAGTTTCCTAACTGCATTGGGGCACTTGATGGAAAACACATACGTGTTAAGAAGCCCGCTCACTCAGGGTCCCGATACTTTAATTACAAACAGTACTTTTCTGTAGTGCTGTTAGCCTTAGCTGACAGTAACTACAGGTTTGTAATTGTGGATATTGGGGCCTACGGAAGTACATCAGACGCCCGCATCTTTTGTGCATCCACAATGGGTGGAGCGACTTCGTGCTAATCAGTTAGCCCTACCGGAGCCCAGACGACTGCCTGGATCTGCAGGTCCCCCGGCTCCATTTGTAATTGTGGCTGATGAAGGGTTTGCATTATCACCGAATTTGATGCGCCCCTTCCCCAGACGCGATTTAGACGACCGAAAGCGTATATTCAACTACCGACTGACTCGTGCACGCCGGTATGTGGAGTGCGCTTTTGGAATACTTTCTGCTAAGTGGAGAGTATTCATGTCGTCAATGCAAATGGATCCGGAAAATGTCACCCTGGTGATCCAAGCTTGTGTAGTTTTACACAATTTCACCAGGATCCACGATGTGTCCTTGGATGCAGAACTTGTCCAAAATTTGACAACCACACCTGTCAATTTTGAACAAGTCCGACATGGCAGACCTGGAAACAGCTGGACTAGCTGTTCGGGAACGCTATGCGGACTACTTTTGCAGTCCAGAGGGTGCATTGCCGTGGCAGATGGATGCCATCCGTGGTGGTCGTTGATTTCATCTGGTCTCTGGTTTAAATTAAATAAATTACTTCATAATTTTTTAGTTAGTCAGTTCCCTTTTTTTTTTTAGTGTTAGTTTAGGGACTCGCAAGAGAATGAGGACCCTTGACGTGGGCTTGCGGGCTGGGGTATTATTTGTAATTAATTTTTAATAAATTTACTTTTAAAAAGTTTTATGGCCTATAAGCAATTTTTACAATTAGACCATGAAAGTTTTTAAATAAAATACTCTAAAATATTTAGAGTAGTAATACCTGAATATTACAAAAATACCCTCTAATACCTCATTATTATCAACCCAATTTTTTTGCTTTTAATAAAAAAATATTAAATATAGGTTGATATAATGAGAAGCCCAAAATGCTAGGCACTGTGTGGAATCGTCATATCTGCGTGCCCTCCTGCTCTGTGAAGACTTGCGGCATGCCTGGAGATGTAAGTATGTATGTGTATTTGTATGTGTATTATCTGTGTATGTTTATGTGTATCTCTGTATGTATGTGTGCAGGTGACTCCTGAAAGCATTCCGCTCCGTCTTCAGACCGGAGAACAAACCGCAGCATGCTGCGGTTTGCTCACCGGTCCAGGCATCCGCACCAAGACGGATCCGGAATGACACCCAATGCAAGTCAATGGGGACGGATCCGTTTGGTGTGGACACACCAGTAATCCGGATCTGTCCTCCATTGATTTCCAATGGGGGTCATTCCGGATCCGCTACATACACACAGACATACATACAACATACAGACATACATACATACTCCATACTCCCGGGACGCCGGCAGCATGTCTTCAAACCGCCTCCTGCGCGCAGCGATGACGTTTCCCCACTGCGCCCAGCAGTCCCGGCCCACACATGCTGCCGGCGTGCCGGGAGTATGTGAGTATGTATGTCTGTATGTATGTCTGTGTCTTGTTTCAATGTGTGTCATGTGTGGGGCCGGACCCTTTTAGGTGCCGGATCCGTGCTAACGCTAGTGTGAAAGTAGCCTAAAACAGAGAAAAATCTTATTACATAAAAAATCTTATACTAATAAATTATAATAAAAAAAATTCAAAGACCAATGATGATATAAAATAATTTTTTATAAACGTAGAAAAAATGAATTTACAAATCAAATAATTCGCGGGTATATGGCCCACTAGGTGTATACACTACTTCGCTAGAAGTAGTGGGAAAAGTGGGTGGATGTTCAGGATGCTGAGCCCTGGTTTGAGGAGAATCTAATAACTGTGCCTGACGCATTTTCTGGTCATCAATGTATCGGATCATTTCAAGGGGCATATTATCCCCTTGAAATAAAAATAGTACTGATGACAATACATTGATGACCATCAAATGTCGGTCAGGGCGGGATTCTCCTCAAACCAGGGGCTAGGCCACATCAACAGTTGCTCCTCAGGGCTGTCAGATTTATGACTCTTTAAATATTGGATAACTTCAGAATCAATATATTCTCTCGTTGACATCTGAGGGGCAGGTTGTTGAACGGCTCTCCTCTTCTCTGTCTCCTTTGCCGTTGCACTGGCCTTTGAGCCGTGGTCTCATGTTGGCTCTCCTCCTCTGGAAGAAGTCTAATATCAGATGCTTCTTCGGCCTCTGGATAGGATGGTGTGGTGGTGGTGGTGGTGGGGTCTGTTCAATATCGGTGGATGAAGAACTTTCATCCACCTGAAGATTGTCCACCGTGCTGAAAAATAAGTATACTTTAGGATCATGTTATTGCAATTATCTATGGATAGAACAACCATGACCACCCACCAATCAGCTATTTGACAAAGCAGTGGTGCTTAGAATAGCGCTTCCGGCCTTCTTTTTGGTTCACTCTGGCCTAGTGACGTCATAACTCGGGTCAATTGGACAGAGTGAAATCTGAAAAAGGCCACAGCGCTATTGTAGGGCCGCTGCATAGAAGTTGAATAGTTAGAGGTCACAGATGTCGAACCCATGCTCTGATTACTTACGGTCGCAAGTCCATAACTGGTAAAAGGAATTGGAGGTCTTTAGTGTACATATAAGGCTTTTTTTTTGACTTCCCCGTCACCGCTATGGCCCTTCGCTGCATTGAATTCTCTCCTGAACTGATCCCGGCAAGAATTCCACTTTGTTTTGGCGAGTTTAACTTTAAAAAAAAATAAAATATATATATATATATATATATATCTTAACATATGAAATAATGTACAATATCAGACATAAGCGATTCATCACAAATGGGGCAGTGAGGTGTAATTACACCTACTCACCACTACCCCAGAGTCGGCCAGCTTGTAAACAGTGTAGTGGAGGCAGCACTGATACGGCGTGTGCCTCCCCTGTGATGTACTAGATCACTTTTATAAACCTGCACCTATGGACATGCAAAAGCTTTCTATGCCACTTTGCAAAGCCCATGCTACTTTTCTAGTGCACAATGTCTGCAAGGATACACTGCCCTGGAACAGGTAAACTGGGGATGCTTTCACAGATGGCAGACAGAAATCAAGTCATGTGGCATCCACTGTTCCAGGCCAGTGTTCTATCTTTGCAGACGTCTGCACATGAAAGTTACTTGGGCTTTGCAAAGTGACATAGGAAGATTTGCATTTAATGTCCAGAGATAAATAAAGTGATCTAGTGCAGAGATGCTCAACCTGCAGCCCTCCAGCTGTTGTAAAACTACAACTACCATCATGCCTAATGTAGGCTGATAGCTGTAGGCTGTCCATGAATGATGGGAGTGTAGTTTTGAATGGCTGCAGGGCTGCAGGTTGAAGTATGCTGATCTAGTGCATTACTGGAGATTATTAAAGAAAAACATTTCACTGTCATTTTACTAGGCCCCTATGACATTGCTGAAAGCCATGACAGAAATGTTCATAGAGCTGCACAAGCAAGTCATGTGGCATCCACTGTTCCAGGCCAGTGTTCTATCTTTGCAGACGTCTGCACATGAAAGTTACTGGGCTTTGCCAAAGTGACATAGGAAGATTTGCATTTAATGTCCAGAGATAAATAAAGTGATCTAGTGCAGAGATGCTCAACCTGCAGCCCTCCAGCTGTTGTAAAACTACAACTACCATCATGCCCTAATGTAGGCTGATAGCTGTAGGCTGTCATGAATGATGGGAGTTGTAGTTTTGCAATGCTGCAGGGCTGCAGGTTGAGTATGCCTGTATCTAGTGCATTACTGAGATTATTAAAAGAAAAACATTTCACTGTCATTTTACTAGGCCTATGAACATTGCTGAAAGCCATGACAGAAATGTTCATAGAGCTGCACAAGCAAGTCATGTGGCATCCACTGTTCCAGGCCAGTGTTCTATCTTGCAGACGTCTGCACATGAAAGTTACTTGGGCTTTGCAAAGAGACATAGGAAGATTTGCATTTGCATTTAATGTTCTGAGATGAATTTTAAATAAAAGTGATCTAGTGCATTACAGGAGATTATTAAAAACTAATCTATGTCACTTTGCAAGGCCCATGACAATTTGTAGTGCAGATATGTGAACACTATCCGGGAAATTGCAAAAAGGGACGCTACAGGACATAATGGTTGTACACTATAGGTAAAGTTATTAAAAAATATTGTGTACTTACTAAGTCCCAAACGTTTGTCCGTCTTGCATCTTGCCCATTCAGTAGGTAGGAGCTCCTTCACTACATCTTCCCATGACCGGTCTTTTCGGACCCGGTCATGATACAAATCACTCCTGGTGTCCCAGAGTTCTGGTCGTTCTTGGATCAGAACAATCAGCTTGCTCACATCCACACGTGCCATTTTGTGCAGCAAGTTGTATGTGTGTTTGGTCTCATCAAGATAATAATATCTAATTTTAATATTTTAGATCCAACCTCTGTGGGCAGTGCCTACTGCAACGGATCCGCAAAAATCGGATGACATACGGAAACCATTCCGTATGTCATCCGATTTTTGCGGATCCATAGACTTGAATGGGGCTGCGGACCGATCTGTGCGGACAATAGTAGGACAAGCTTCATATTCTTGCGGACTACAAATGCGGAAACACGGATGCGGACAGCATACTGAATGTTGTCCGCACACTTTTTTGACCCATAGAAATGAATGGGTCCGCATATATTCCGATAATTGCGGAACGGCTGCGGATCGGAAGCGGATAAAAATATACGGTCGTGTGAATGTACCCTTAGTGTCAGCCACCTACTGCTGCTGGCACCTTGAAAAACTGGCTCTTACTTCACCGAGGCCAGGAACCTCTTGCGCCATTACCCCGTGCCATCGCCCATGACAACCGTGACTACCTTTCCTACCCAGGAGTGAATAACATCCATAGCTCACCACACTTGCTGCTGTTGGTGTGAGCCTGCACAAGGTGTTTTACAAGTTCCTCCATGATAGGTCCCTTGTTTTGTGAACTCGTAGCAGCTTTGACTCAGGACATCCAGTGGTAAAACACGCACAAAAAAAACTATTTAGCTTCCAATAGGTCAGTTCAGATATTGCGGCTACTGGCCCTTTAACTAGCGGTTGGTTTTGCCCGCATCCTCCACCATATGTAGGGATCAGCCTTTGAATCAACACGCAGCAGCCTTTCCTTTTGGTTTCAACAACCCAGCAACGGAAACAGTCTTTTATTCTTGTCAAGAAAACCAAAAGTCATATGAGAATTCACAGCCGAGACCGGCTTACTCCAGCCGGTCTACAGAAACATGTTCTACACAATACAGGCAAGGTATAACAGTACCGTACCCTCACAAGGTGGTTGTGGACTTTACTCTGTCCTCAGTCCTTAGTCCCTCAGGCGCTGCAAGCTCCAGCTCTCACCTACAGCATTCCATATTCAGAGTGAGGGCCTCCACCACTCCAGCTGGGGCTGCTGGCTGTTAAATAGGCCACGTAACACCCGGCCTGGACCATGGGGAGTAGTCACCCACCCAGCACTATGACTACTCCCAGTAAGAGCCGTCCCGGATCAGCTGTTCACAGCTATACTAAATAGTATTAGTGTCAGCCACCTACTGCTGCTGGCACCTTGAAAAACTGGCTCTTACTTCACCGAGGCCAGGAACCTCGGTGACACGTACCTCCCATCTACCAGGACCCCTTGTGCCCCTTCCTACATATCCCCCCCTCTGCCCAAAACCGGGGGTCTGGCAACTTCGGCGAACATGCAGTGTACCCTGGACAGGGCATCTGCATTACCTTGTAACCTGCCTGGCCTGTGCTCTACAGAAAATGTAAACTCTTGAAGAGCCAAAAACCAGCGGTTGACCCGGGCATTATTACCCTTTTTCTCCCTTAGCCATTTCAAAGGGGCATGATCCAACACCAGTTTAAACCTCCGCCCCAGGAGGTAGTATCGGAGGTAATCCAGCGCCCACTTTATGGCCAAGCATTCCTTCTCGATTACCGCATAATTACTTTCTGCCGGGGACAGCTTCCTACTAAGATATGTTACAGGGTGTTCTTCTCCATTTATTACCTGAGACATCACTGCACCTAACTCTACCTCGGATGCATCAGTTTGAATAACAAATTCTTGGGAGAAGTCTGGTGCTACCAAAACTGGTTGTCTACAGAGGGCTAACTTAAGTTTCTGGAAGGCCTCTTCAGCCTCTGGAAGACCACTTGACTATGGTCGACTTCCCTCCTTTTGGTTAGGTCGGTCAGGGGTACTGCTGTTTCAGCGAACTTGGGGACAAATCTCCTATAATACCCCACAATACCGAGAAACGCCTTGACCTGCCTCTTGGTAAGTGGGCGGGGCCATCCCCTGGATCGCTTCTATTTTATTTAGTTGGGGCTTTATTTCTCCTCTTCCCACTATGTACCCCAAGTATCTCGTCTCTTCCATTCCCATGGCACACTTACTTGGGTTT
>ONZH01003767.1:0-46041 GCA_900303285.1 Rhinella marina | reverse complement strand
AAAGAGCGCCAGGGAAGGTGGGAGGGGAAACGAATTCTAGTGCGCCATCGCCGTTATACTCGAAAGAAATCGAGCACGCCGAATATCGTAGTATTGGATCGAATACCAGCTCGATCGAACACTACTCGCTCATCTCTAGTTATCAGTATAGAACACACCTGTCCACAACCTAAAACAGTCATACTCCAAACTCCACTATGGTGAAGACCAAAGAGCTGTCAAAGGACACCAAAAACAAAATTGTAGACCTGCACCAGGCTGAGAAGACTGAATCTGCAATAGGCAAGCAGCTTGGTGTGAAGAAATCAACTGTGGGAGCAATAATTAGAAAATGGAAGACATACAAGACCACTAATAATCTCCCTTGATCAGGGGCTCCACGCAATATCTCACCCCATGGGGTCAAAATGATCACAAGAACTGTGAGCAAAAATCCCAGAACCACACGGGGGGACCTAGTGAATGACCTGCAGAAAGCTGGGACCAACGTAACAAAGGCTACCGTCAGTAACACACTATGCCGCCAGGGACTCAGATCCTGCAGTGCCAGATGTGTCCCCTTGCTTAAGCCAGTACATATCCGGGCCCATCTGAAATTTGCTAGAGAGCATTTGGATGTTCCAGAAGAGTATTGGGAGAATGTCATATGGTCAGATGAAGCCAAAGTAGAACTGTTTGGTAGAAACACAACTCGTCGTGTTTGGAGGAGAGTGAATGCTGAGTTGCATCCAAAGAACACCATTCGTACTGTGAAGCATGGGGGTGGCAACATCATGTTTTGGGGCTGTTTCTCTGCAAAAGGACCAGGACGACTGATCCGTGTACATGAAAGGATGAATGGGGCCATGTATCGTGAGATTTTGAGTGCAAACCTCCTTCCATCAGCAAGGGGCATTGAAGATGAAACGTGGCTGGGTCTTTCAACATGACAATGATCCCAACCACACCGCCAGGGCAACGAAGGAGTGGCTTCGTAAGAAGCATTTGAAGGTCCTGGAGTGGCCTAGCCAGTCTCCAAATCTCAACCCCATAGAAAACCTTTGGAGGGAGTTGAAAGTCTGTGTTGACCAACGACAGCCCCAAAACATCATTGCTCTAGAGGAGATGTGCATGGAGGAATGAGCCATCATACCAGCAACAATGTGTGCCCACCTTGTGAAGACTTACAGAAAACGTTTGACCTCTGTCATTGTCAACAAAAGATATATAACAAAGTATTGAGATGAACTTTTGTTTTTGACCAAATACTTATTTTCCACTATAATTTGCAAATAAATTGTTTAAAAATCAGACAATGTGATTTTCTGGATTTGTTTTCTCATTTTGTCTCTCATATTTGAGGTCTACCTATGATTCAATTACAGGCCTCTCTCATCTTTTTAAGTGGAAGAACTTGCATAATTGGTGGCTGACTAAATACTTTTTTTCCCCACTGTAAATTAGGCGCATCCTTCAGCAGTCTGTGCACCTAAACAAAATCTACACCTCAGAGCTGCTGTAGATTTCTGGCTTCATTTGCAGCAGAAAACTGGCATAAATGAATATAAATTTGTCTCCGTTGTTGGTCACTTTGAAGCCCCCTTTTAAAAAAGTAGCGAGGATGACGTAAAAAGAGACAGGAGGAGCTGTGCAGATTTCTATATAGTTTTGAAAGAAGAGATTTAGTATAATTTGTATTTGATTTATCTAAATTCCTTTTTCTTTCTATACTTGGGATGAGTGATTCTTTAGAATCAAAATTCAACCAGAAATTCAGACAAATTTTGATTCTAAAGAGAGAGAGAGAAAGTGATCATTAAAGTACTAAAGTATTTTCTAGGCATTTAAACTGCTTTTGATTTGCACTCAATTCATTCCTCAATTGAATCTAATTGTTGATCACATTAGGAATCCAGGGCCAGTCTAGGGGCATAGCTATAGAGGTAGCAGGGGAATCTGCTGCTTTGGGGCCTGACCATTGTACAATGACATTATATACAGTAACCGTATATACGGTGAAATTACATACTGTATATATATGTCGGAAATGGACATATAGACTGCCTGGCCTGGTCTGAATGAGTGCTCTTGACAAGCCACAGGAGTTGGGGGGTGCATGGGAGTAGAGGGTACAAAGAAGTTGTTGGAGGGGAATTCAAAAACTTGCTGTGGGGCCCAGTAATTTCTTGTTATGCCACTGGGCCAGTCCTACCATGTGATTGACAGCTATTTCTGTATGCACACTTATACAGGGATTGCTGTCAATCACTGAGTAGGACCACCTACTGGACTCCTAAGTATAGAAACAGCTAAGATTTAAAAGAATAAAATAGAGGTCACACTGAATCTTTTCCTACAAAACTATAAATATGCTCAGCTTCTACTTTTCTATAGCATGTTGCCCACAGATTAGACACCAAATTATTAAGTTTGTTATTAATCCTTGCCTTTTTATACTCACTTTTTTTTTTTTTAAACAGGAAGTTTAGCTACAGTATCTTAGTTATCCGTTTCACATTTGCTGCTCGGAAACTTTCAATTAGCACGCACAATAATCATAAAGGGCAATTGTTTGCCATCATTTTTTTAGAGAAGCTAACTCACAGGTGTCCATCACTCTGAGTACCAGAAACTATATTTTGGCTATCATGCTAACTGTCGATTTACTAATTTATTATGAAATCTATGCCCACAGCTCGTAGAGAGACCTCTGTGGCACATTACATTATATATACAGTAGCTTCTGACTTAAGCTCTGCTTTTAGCATTCTCACCAAATCACTGTGGTGATAATACTATCTAATTTTTAGACACTGTAAATAGTGATGAACAAATTTATTTGTGCAAATCTATACGCTCAGCCGAACGAATTTCAAGTCTGTGAAGGAGTTTCCTTCTACAGACAATTAATTAATATCTTGTGCATTCATGATAATTTTGCGCATGTGCTGTTGCTGCCAGTATCGGTGCATGCACAAATCATATAACTAGTTAGTTTAAATATCATAGCACATAAGGTGATACTCGAAGTAACAGTGCATGCTTGAGATTAACACGGTCTTGCAAGAAGTACAAATCTATTTGCTCATCCTTAATTTTTAATAGAGGTGATTTTTTTTAAGTCTGTTTTTGATTGAGTCTGCATTGAAGTACTTAGTTTAAATTTTTCAAACATTGTTTGTTGTTCAGGTTTGTTGCATCTTTAACCTCTAGAGGACAAATACGACTTTCTCTCTTTTCATTTTCATTTTTCACTACCTGCCTTCCCAGAGACATATTTCTTTATTTTTCAGTTCACATAGCTGTATTAGCCAGCGGTGGGACCCGCACTATCCTAGTGATATGCCCCCATTGTCTAAGAAGGGAATACAACTTTAATGTAATAAAAAAGCTAATATATTGCTATCTGAAGCTTGCATGACCTGAATGGTTTTGGACTATTTTAAGATGCCTGGTCTCTTTCCTTCAAAGGTATTTTGGTAGCAGAGTTGCTCCTTTGGCAGCTGTAGAATCAGTCAGAAGTTCTCTGGACTTGGGTGTCGTTTGCAGGAACTCTCACACACATCCTTTATGTAGCTCTGCTGAGACTAGACTCCTCAACTAGCTAGGGGACAGACCCGGTCTTTCACCCTGCTAGCTTAAACAGTCTGCCAGTTTTTAACCCTATATTGCCCATACATTGCTGTTCAGTTCACACAATAACTTTTTAGCGGTAATAAATCCATTTGGCAATAATTAACCTTTTTCTGGAGTCCAGTCCAGTAGTAAAACATAAAATAACTAAATAAAGTTGGTATCGCCTTAATCTTGTCCACCCACAGAATAACATAGCATGTTGATTATACCAAATGGTGAATAACGCAAAAGCAATACTGTATATTAGAATACAATTCAAGAATTACTATTTTGGGGATCAAAAAGTAATGAAAGAAAAAGGCCATTCTGCTAAAAAAAAAGGCTTTACAAAGCTCCATTGAGTAAAACATAAAAGATTATGCTCTTGTAATATGGCAACACAAAAGTACTACAGATCAGTTAGTGAATGGCTCATGCAGCTCTATATGTACTCCCCTATTTAGTTAAAATAGCTGGATCATTGTATAAAACAAGTACTATTATCTCCTCTTAGATTGTAATATATCATTTTTGTTAATACATGAACCCGCTGAATGTCAAGCACTGCGGAATATGTTGGAGCTATATAAATAAAAAATATATATTATTAATATGTTTGCCTGTCAACATGTCACAGAAAGTTAGCCTCTTATACCCTACCTCCTGTAGGGCCTAATAAGCTCCCATATTGTAGACCATTGTTAGGCCTCTGGCTACAAAGGCAACTATTGGCACTCAACAATCGCATTGCAGGAGGCCAAAGGATCTCACAAACGGTCCTAAACTGATCAGTTTTTCCCTAATGCATTCTGAATGGAAAAGGATCCATTCAGAATGCATTAGTTTGCTTCAGTTTGCTTCAGTTCAGTCTCCATTCCGTTTTGGAGGCGGATACTAAAACGCTGCCTGCAGAGTTTTGGTGTTCGCTTGATGGAAACTGATCCAAACGGATCCGTCATGACTCACAATGTAAGTCAATGGGGACGGATCCGTTTTGTCTCACACAACAGAAAACGGATCCGTCCTCCATTGACTTTCAATGGAGTTCATGACGGATCCTTCTTGGCTATGTAAAAGATAATACAAACGGATCCATTCAGAACGGATGCAGACGTTTGTATTATCATGACGGATCCATTTGTGAGAGCCTTGATGGATCTCACAAACGGATCCTGCAAACGCAACTGTGAAAATAGCCTTATCTGCAACATAACTATACATTTGTGCATCATAGTACAGAAGGGATTAGGGAATATCATTGCCATGAAAGAGTGGACTTGGTCTGCAACAATGTTAAGGTAGCTGGTAAGTGTCAAATAAAATCAACATGAATCTCAAGACTCAAGGTTTCCCAGGAGAACTGTGCCCTAAACATTAAAAGGCTTCTGTTGACTTGCCTTCTTCATATAGTGCTCCAGATATTGATGTACACTCAAAGACATCCATATAATATATAGGAAAATGTGATTCATCAGACCAATCCACCTTGGTCTGATACTCATGTGCTTTCAACAGTGGGGGCCAGCATGTGCACTTTGCTAGTATTAACTTTATGAGCTGTAGTACTTTTTTGTGGGATCACAAAGGATGGACTTGCCTTTGCTTCCCACATGTATCAATATGCCTTGGGCACCCATGACCTTGTCCTTTCCTTGAGCTATTTTTGGCTATCACTTCATACCTGGATTTACTCACAAGTTGCTCTTGGAAATGTTCTTAGCTAGTTGGCTAGTTATCACAGTTTGATGCTTGCCAATGTAGCCTAAATAGTGATGTAATAACACAGGTGGAAGCAGTGGCACGGGACATTCTATGCAGCTGTCACAGACATAACTAAGAAGCACAAGAGTGGCACATACCTCTGCCACAGAGTCGGGCAGAAATGGAGGGGAGAAGGGCACAAGCAGAGTTATCCCTGTACCTCCTCAAGGGAATTTATTTTTTCTGCCCCAATAAAGACAGTACTGCATGGGTTATAAATGAATTATAGGTTAGCTCTCCTCCCACCATACTCCATAATATTTCTTCACTTGGAGCTTTATCTGGCTGCTGTAACTTGATCCCATTAGCACAAGGATGAATAGAAAGGGTGAAGTCTGCAGAGAGTGCAATAGCACTTGAGAAATAAAATCACAAATTCTTAACCATGCCCATTGTTCACCCTTCTTATCCCTTCCAAAAGTTATGTGATGTCAGCTGCAGAAAAAGAAAGTATATGTATGAGTGTTCAGTGTAACATTTCTATAGTATTCCTTTTTATGGTTGGAGGTGTGCTTGGTAATGAAAACCCAGCTAGAGGAAATTTTGTGCAGAATCGCATTAAATGTTCAGTGTATTTAGTTTGCATTCAGAAGCTAGCTCTCTGTAATAGGTTGGTTCATAATTACATCATGAAACAAGAGACCACTCACATACCTGCAAATTGTTGTTTCACTCAAAAACATTGTGTATATGTACAGTAAGTTACATTTTCTAACAGTTCCTCTCGTTCAACAAGAACAAAGTGATCCCAATTGGTTCCTGAATGGAGGCTGCAGACTTGTAAGCTCTGGAAGTGAGCAGAGGATGCAAATAGTGTCACCTTCAAGAGTAACAAAGCAGCAGGAAGAAGTGTTAGCTCTAGTGGTAATTGAGGAGAAGTTTTATAGGGTATATATACTGTATAGAGAGAAGGTAGAGAAGGAGACAGAGATAGAACTCTGTGCCATATCTTAATTCCTTTGAGCTTTCAGAAATTAGTTGATTAATGTTAATCAATGATGTGTGATCATGAACACAGCTATTATTGCAATTAATATTTCATATGTTTATGTATTACACCTCCTCCGTTTTTAAGCATTTTTATTACTCATATTTTAAAGCAAATTGTCAAGTGCACGAACATATCTTGTTTTCTTCGGCTTGTTCATTTACCATATTAACAAGCACCCAATCTCCTTAAGTTTTTTCTTTCCATTGAATACTTTGGTCCAGTTTATCATTCTTAAAAGGTTAGACATTTTTAAATTAACATTTTAAAGTTTAATGTCCTTTTTGCCCCTTTCGGCTCAGACATTTTCGACCAAGTTTTAAATTAACATTATGTCCTAGAATGTCCTTTTAGCAGGCAATGGCTTTACCCGTAGACCTGTATACTTGAAAATCAATATATGGCGATTATTTATTTCAGCTACAATTACATTTATATTATATCAAATTTTACTTTATTTATCACTTTTAACTGTTAATTATATTTAATTATATTGTATTTGAATAGTGTAATTATACATATGGTATGGATATTAAAACATAAATACTGTAATCTTCTGAGCAAAGTTCATACCTGATTATTTTCTGTGTTCTGGTCAGTAACAAGCACCAATGAGGCAACCTAGCAAAAGAAGTCTGCTATGATTTGTTTGAGTAGTAAGTTATTTTAGGATAAGAAAGGCTCTGTTACAATGGCAGTTCTTGGCCTCTGTGTGAATTAGGGCTTATATTCAATTTACCTCTGTCTTCAGCAGTGCTAGGGTTAATCCTCTCCTGCTCTGTGAGCTGCTGCATAGCTGTCCCCAATTGCTAATCAGCTGCTCATATATAGCGGTGCTTCTGACCTCTCATTCTTGCCTGTGCAATTGATCTCTGTTGGTCTCTACAGATCTTGCTAGGTCTCTCTAGCTTGCTGGAGCCTGTATAAGAGCTGTTTGTCTGCCTGTGTCCTGACCCTGTGCAGCCTGGCCTGACCTTTGTATTGTTTCACAGATTCACATGAATTATGTCAGCCCTGACACCTGCGTCTTTCCTGACTACATATATCGCAGGTTCCCTCAGTGTCTTGCACCACAAGTCATACCATGACTATTCCAAGAGGTAGCATTGTGGTGACTACCCTGCAGTGAAGTCCAGATCCTTGTATAGGGGTTAAAGGGTGAATGCCATGGAACTGCAAGGGTCCTTTTAGATCTTTTAGATCTCCTGCAAAGTCAAACTGGTTGTTTAGGACAGTGGTTCAACAACTAAAGATGAACAAAGTTCTCTAAAATTTGATTTGGCTGCTTTGCTGAATTTTACAAAAAAAAATTGCTTTGTGACAAATTACTTTGTCACAAAGTGCATTTGTTTGTAAATAGCGGTCATCGCTGATCGTAGCATCTCAGATCCATATTAGAGCATTTTAATGTTTGCAAATTTTAAAAAAAAATTGTACTTACTTCATCCATTTGATATTGAAGAGGTCACCGTGGCCATCTTGCTTGAAGATCCAGCGAGAAATCTCAACGCGCTGTAAAATGACCTCATCACGTCGGCACACAAGATTTTGCATGGGATATTCAAGTAAAATGGCAGCAGCGACCTCTTCTACCTCAAATGGATGCGGTAAGTATGATTTTTTAAATTTTTACCACACTGCCATTTCAGGGAAATGCAATTCATTACCACAAAGCACGAGAAAATTCGGCTTTGCAGCAAATTGTTTCTGAAATTCAGATTGAAGTCCATCTGCATAGGAGTTTCAGCAACTTCTGCCTGTATTTTAGTGCCAAGGGATAACATGTCCACAATTGTCCACACAGCTCAGGACTTCTGAACTGTAAGAAATATGGACCTGGGTGAAGACCAGCTCACTTCAAAGTTGACTTGGCCAGTATCTTTGTCTTTCAATGGTACATGGTTTACAATTCAGGTCTTCCGAGACTCCGATTCGGCTTACAGCATCAGGCCTTGGTGAGACTGTACCATATACTCTTCTAGCACCTGGAAAAGCCCTTGGTAGTGTTCTGAGAAAATTTAAGTGCTCTTTCTGAGACCATTGAGTATCTCATTCAGCCCTTGTAGCTTCAATTGGTCACCATTTGGAAAAAAAAATCCCTGTATGTTCTACCTGTTCCTATCTGTCCACTTCTGTTAGAACTGCCTTGGCTCTCCATTACTGACTGGAACTCTGAACAGATTCTTCTTTAGGGTTCTGCCGGTCACTTCTGATGCCTGACTACTGTGCCGCCTGTCCAGAATCTAACATAGTAACATAGTTTATAAGGCCGAAAAAGGACATCTGTCCATCCAGTTTGGCCTGTTATCCTACAAGTTGATCCAGAGGAAAAAAAAAAAACCCTGTGAGGTAGAAGCCAATTTTCCCCACTTTAGGGGAAAAAAATTCTTCCCGACTCCAATCAGGCAATCAGAATAACTCCCTGGATCAACGACCCATCTCTAGTAACTATAACCTATAATATTTTTACCCTCCAGAAATACATCCAGGCCCCTTGAACTCTTTTAGTGAACTTACCATCACCACCTATGCAGATGATGTCCCCTCGTCACAGTCCTGGGGATAAATAGATCATGGGAGAGATCTCTGTACTGACCCCTGATATATTTATACATAGTTATTAAATCTCCTCTCAGTCGTCTTTTTTCTAAAGTAAATAACCCTAATTTTGATAATCTTTCTGGGTACTGTAGTCCACCCATTCCAGTTTTTACTTTAGTTGCCCTCCTCTGAACCCTCTCCAGCTCTGCTATGTCTGCCTTGTTCACAGGAGCCCAGAACTGTACACAGTACTCCATGTGTTATCTGACTAGTGATTTGTAAAGTGGCAGGACTATGTTCTCATCACGGGCATCTATGCCCCTTTTGATGCAACCCATTATCTTATTGGCCTTGGCAGCAGCTGTCTGACACTGGTTTCTGCAGCTTAGTTTGCTGTTTACTAAAATTCCTATGTCCTTTTCCATGTCAGTGTTACCCATTATTTTACCATTTAGTATGTACTGGTGACTTGCATTATTCCTTCCCATGTGCATAACTTTACATTTGTCAGTGTTAAACCTCATCTGCCACTTCTCTGCCCAAGCCTCCAATCTATCCAGATCCATCTGTAGCAGTGTACTGTCCTCTTCTGTGTTAATTACTTTACACAGTTTAGTGTCATCTGCAAAAAATGATATTTTACTGTGCAAGCCTTCTACAAGATCATTAATAAATATATTGAAGAGAATAGGGCCCAATACTGACCCCTGTGGTACCCCACTAGTTACAGTGACCCAATCTGAGTATGTACCGTTAATAACCACCCTCTGTTTTCTATCACTGAGCCAGTTACTTACCCACATACAGACATTTTCTCCCAGGCCAAGCATTCTCATTTTATATACTAACCTTTTATGTGGTACAGTGTCAAATGCTTTGGAGAAGTCCAGATATACGACATCCATTGATTCGCTGTAGTCAAGTTTAGAACTTACCTCCTCATAGAAACTGATTAAATTAGTTTGACATGACCGATCCCTCATGAAGCCATGCTGATATGGTGTTATTTGCTTATTTTCATTGAGGTACTCCAAGATAGCATCTCTTAGAAAACCTTCAAACAGTTTACCCACGACAGATGTTAAATAGAGATGAGCGAACATGCTCGTCCGAGCTTGGTGCTCGTTCGAGCATTAGGGTACTCGTAACTGCTCGATTCTCGGATGAGTATCTCGCCATGCTCGAGGAAATGGCAACTTCCGCATCGTGCTTTTTTGGCGCCTAAAAACACAGCCAATCACAAGCCAGGAGACTCTACAGTACACCCAGCATCACGTGGGGCCCTTACATGTCGATAGCAGGGGTTGGCTGGCCTGATCAGGTGACCCTGGAATATACTACCGACTGGCCGCGGCGCTCGGCTCAGATGCCGTCTGGATGTCGTTAGGGATAGAGCTGCTGCCTTTCAGGGACAGTGTTAGGGCCTGCATTTAGTTGTCTGTTAGGCAGGGATCACCCACAAAGAACCCAACAGCCCTTCTAAGGTCTAGAAGACATTTTATTTATTTTTTTTTGTCACTTGGCTGGCTGGCACTAGTAGTGCAGCTATCGCCATATCTAACCCTTTTTTTTTTTTTTTCTATCTCAGTGATACAAATCCATTGCACACAGCACTGTGGAACCATTCTGTGTGTCACAGTTCAGCACTGACTCACTCCAATCCATGTATACTGTCCAGGTGACACTTTCTGTACGTCACACAATACAACCAAGTCATTTGCTACCAATATCATCTACCGCTTGATCCAGAAAACTCTCTGTGTGACATTTGTCTGGGTCACAGACTAAATAGCCACCGTTAACAGGGTGTCAGTCAGTTCTACCATATTTCATGCACGTCACGTTCCCAAAAAAACAAAATATAAAAAAAAATATATATATTATTTCAGTTGTTTTAGCTTAGTGATACAAATCCATTTTACTCAGCTGCGTGTAACCTTTCTGTGTGTCACAGTTCAACACATTCGCTCCCATCCGTATATACTGTCCAGGTGACACTTTCTGTATGTCACACAATACAACCAAGTCATTTGCTACCGATATCATCTACCGCTTGATCCAGAAAACTCTCTGTGCGACATTTTTCTGGGTCGCAGACCAAATAGCCACCGTTAACAGGGTGTCAGTCAGTCCTACCATAGTTCCTGCACGTTACATTCCCAAAAAAACAAAATTGTAAAAAAAATATAGAAAAACAAATACAAAAAATATATATTTTTTCAGTTGTTTTAGCTTAGTGATACAAATCCATTTTACTCAGCTTTGTGTAACCTTTCTGTGTGTCAAAGTTCAGCACATTCGCTCCCATCCGTATATACTGTCCAGGTGACACTTTCTGTACGTCACACAATACAACCAAGTCATTTGCTACCAATATCATCTACCGCTTGATCCAGAAAACTCTCTGTGCGACATTTCTCTGGGTCGCAGACTAAATAGCCACCGTTAACAGGGTGTCAGTCAGTTCTACCATATTTCCTGCACGTCACGTTCCCAAAAAAACAAAATATAAAAAAAATTATTATTTCAGTTGTTTTAGCTCAGTGATACAAATCCATTTTACTCAGCTGCGTGGAACCTTTCTGTGTGTCACAGTTCAACACATTCGCTCCCATCCGTATATACTGTCCAGGTGACACTTTCTGTATGTCACTTAATTCTACCAGACTGAACAAGTTTGTGGGTTTCAGTACACCAGGCCCGTTTAATTTTTTTTTTTTATATCATACACTTATATACAAACAATGTTGAACCCCAGGGCTAAGTGTCGAGGACGAGGGTGTGGGCGTGGGCATTCAATTACTGCAGGGGGCAGAGGCCGTGGTCCTGGGCAGGGTGAGACAGTACCTGCTGATGAGGGAGCTGTGGAACGCTGCAGAGCTACACTCCCTAGCTTCATGTCTCAACTTACAGGGACACGTGGTAGAGGACTGTTGAAACCACAACAGTGCGAACAGCTGATCTCGTGGATTGCGGACAATGCTTCAAGTAATTTGTCCACCAGTCAGTCTTCCACGCAATCCACCCACGTTACCCAAGGGAGCACTCCTCTGGCTCCTCCACCTCAACCTCCTTCCCCCCAGTCTGCCCCCTCCCAGGAAAATTTGGAATGTGATCCGGCATACTCTCAGGAACTGTTTTCTGGACCCTTCCCAGAGTCACAAACCACTTCTCAGGTTGCTGCTGACCTCGTTCCCGATGCCCAAGTTTTCCAACTGTCGCAGTCTGTGGGTGATGATGATGACAATGTTGAGTTAGTGGAAGAAGTTTGTAAAGAGGTGTCAGACGATGAGGAGACACGGTTGTCAGACAGTGTTGAAGTTGTTGTTAGGGGAGGAATTCCGAGGGGGGAGCAGACTGAGGAATCGGAGGATGACGAGGTGACTGACCCAAGCTGGGTTGATATGCCGAGTGAAGACAGTGCTTCTGATGCGGAGGCGAGTGCTGCACCAGAACAGGTTGTAAGAGGCAGTGGTGTGGCCAGAGGGAGAAGCAGGGCCAGAGCTGGTGCATCAGCAGCAACTGTTTCACGTAGTGAAGCTCCCGTGGCGAGGCCTAGATGTTCGCAAGTCTGGAGGTTCTTTAAAGAAAGTGAGGATGACCGACGGACTGTGGTGTGCAACCTGTGCCACACCAGGATCAGCAGGGGTGCCACCACTACTAGCCTAACCACCACCAGCATGTGCAGGCATATGAGTGCTAAACACCCCACTCAATGGAACCAAGGCCGTTCACCACCTCCTGCGGGTCACACCACTGCTCCTTCCCCTGTGTCACTCGCTGCCTCTGCTAGTCAACCCCCTGTGTCACTCGCTGCCTCTGCTAGTCAACCCCCTGCCCAGGACCCCGGCACGAGCGCCTCTCGCCGGAAAACCACACCTTCACCTCAACGATCCTCCACAGTGTCCACCAACGTGTCCCAGCGCAGCTTTCAGCTGTCTTTACAGCAGACGCTGGAGCGCAAGAGGAAATACAGTTCCACCCACCCACATGCCCTGGCCTTCAACGTCCACATCTCCAAATTGCTTAGCCTGGAGATGCTGCCCTATAGGCTGGTAGAGACCGAGGTCTTTCGCAATCTCATGGCGGTGGCTGCCCCTCGGTATTCGGTCCCCAGCCGCCACTATTTTTTCCGATGTGCCGTCCCAGCCCTACACCAGCACGTGTCGGAGAACATCATCCGTGCCCTGACCAACGCTGTTTCTGAGAAGGTCCACCTAACCACGGACACGTGGACAAGTGCTGCCGGGCAGGGACACTATATCTCACTGACGGCACATTGGGTTAACTTGGTGGAGGCTGGGACCGAGAATGACCCTGGGGCCGCTCATGTACTGCCCACACCGAGGATTGCGGGGCCTACCTCGGTCACGGTCTCTCAGACGTACTATGCCTCCTCCTCCTCCTCTGACCCCTCCTTCTCCACCGAATTACCATCCGTGGGCACGGCGCCTTCAGTCGGTAGCTCTAGGCGCAGCAGAAGTGCCGTGGGTAAGCGCCAGCAGGCGGTGCTCAAACTGCTGAGCTTAGGTGACAAAAGGCACACCGCCCAAGACCTGTTACAGGGCATCACGGCGCAGACCGATCTGTGGCTGGCACCGCTGAACCTCAAGCCAGGCATGGTTGTGTGTGACAACGGGCATAAGCTGGTGGCGGCTCTGCAACTCGGCAGAATGACACATGTGTCATGCCTGGCCCACGTGTTCAATCTAATAGTTCAGCGGTTCCTCAAGACATACCCCAATCTGTCTGATTTGCTCACAAAGGTGCGCCGCATCTGTGCGCATTTCCGCAAGTCGAGCACAGATGCTGCCACTCTCAGGGCAGCACAGCGCCGCCTACAACTGCCCGCTCACCGACTGTTGTGCGACGTGCCCACGAGATGGAATTCCACATTAAACATGTTATCCAGAGTTTACCAGCAGCGCAGAGCTATTGTAGACTGCCAGATGTCATCTTCCACCAGAACTGGTAGACAGGTCTCTCAGATTCCTCAAGTCTACAATGAGGAGTGGACGTGGATGTCTGATATCTGCCAGGTATTGAGCAACTTTGAGGAGTCAACACAGATGGTCAGCGGCGATGCCGCCATTATCAGCCTCACCATCCCGCTGCTTTGCCTGTTGAAAAACTCACTGCTCAGCATCAAGTCGGATGCTTTGCGCTTGTCACAAGAGACGGTGGAGGAAGATACGTCGCTTGATAGCCAGAGCACCCTCCGGTCGGTTTCTCAGCGCCTATCGGAGGAGGGGGATGAGGATGAGGAGGAAGAGGAGGAGGAAGAGGAGGAGAATGTCGACGAGACAGTAGAGGGTACCAGTGCTCAGTCCTTAACTCTTGAGCGTGTATGGGCTGAAGAGGAGGACTTGGAGGAGGAGGAGGAGGAAATGGATAGTCAGGTCAGTGAGGAGAGGGAATTCTTGCGTGTTGGGACTCTGGCGCACATGGCAGACTTCATGTTAGGCTGCCTATCCCGTGACCCTCGCGAATTTTTTCCAACACCGATTACTGGGTGTTCACTCTCCTGGACCGACGGTACAAGCAGAACCTTTCCATTCTCATCCCTGCAGAGCAAAGGAGTATGAGAGTGAATAGGTATCAACAGGCCCTGGTGCACAAGCTGAAACAATTCTTCCCATCTGACGCCGCTAGCGGCAGAGGGCATGGTTCTGTGGTCCAAGTAGCGGGGGAGAGGAGGCGAGCAGGCAGCTTGTCCATCACTGGCAGGGGAACGCTCTCCAAGGCCTTTGCCAGTTTTATGTCACCCCAGCAAGACACTGTCACCTGTCCCCAGTCTAGGCAGAGTAGAGGGCAGCTGTACAGAAAGATGGTGAGGGAGTACCTAGCTGACCATACCAACGTTCGTAGCGATCACTCTGCTCCATACAACTACTGGGTTTCAAAGCTGGACACGTGGCCTGAACTGGCGCTGTACGCCTTGGAAGTGCTGGCCTGCCCTGCCGCTAGCGTGCTGTCAGAGCGGGTATTCAGTGCAGCTGGTGGCGTCATCACCGATAAGCGTACACGCCTGTCAACTGACAGCGCTGACAGGCTGACGCTTATTAAAATGAACAAAGCCTAGATTTCACCGGAATTCAAATCTCCTCCGGGGAAAAGCAGCTAAAGATTTAAATAACTTATGTATCCGATTCCTCTTCTCTACTCCTCTTCTCTACTCCTCCTCCTCCTCCTCCATATCGTCTTTGCCTAACGCTGACCCAAAAAACGCCATTTTTTAGAGGTCCAACTGGCACTCTTTTAGCACAATTTTTCAGGAGGGCCCCGTACAGGCCCTCTCTTCAAACAATTTTTCAGGAGGGCCCCCTACAGGCCCTCTATTCAAACAATTTTTCAAGAGGTCCACCTACAGGCCCTCTATTCAAACAATTTTTCCAGAGGTCCACCTATAGGCCCTCTCTTCAAACTATTTTTCAGGAGGGCCCCCTACTGGCCCTCTCCTCAAACAATTTTTCAGGAGGGCCCCCTACAGGCCCTCTCTTCAAACAATTTTTCCAGAGGTCCACCTACAGGCCCTCTCTTCAAACAATTTTTCAGGAGGGCCCCCTACAGGCCCTCTATTCAAACAATTTTTCCAGAGGTCCACCTACAGGCCCTCTCTTCAAACAATTTTTCAGGAGGGCCCCCTAATGGCCCTCTATTCAAACAATTTTTCCAGAGGTCCACCTATAGGGCCTCTGTCCAAACAATTTTAATGGAGGTCCACCTACAGGCCCTCTCTCTCTCCAAACAATTGTTCCGGAGGTCCACCTACAGGCCCTCTCTCCAAACAATTTTTCCGGAGGTCCACCTATAGGCCCTCTCTCCAAACAATTGACGTCTTTTTCCTATCTTTCTCTCTCTCCAAACTATTTTTCCGGATAGCTGCCATATACGGTATTAAACTGAGAAGAATACAGAGAACACATGCTACACTTGATCAAGTTCATAATTTACGACTGTACCGGTTGATGCAACAGTTTTCAAAAATCCATTCTGGCTGTTGTCACCACCACACACGCTAGCCCAGGGGGCACTCCTCTGGCTCTTCCAGCGAAACCTCCTTTCCCCAGCCTGCCCCCCCACCTACAGGCCCACTCTACAAACAATTTAGCCGGATAGGGGACGTATCAGAAGTTGCACTCATGTTTGTTTTGTTCTTCTTTTATCTGCCTCCTGACCTGTGATAGGCAGAGCATGGACACGTCCCCTTAGCTGCAGTGGGAAAAACACTCCCCTGGCCAGAGCAAGCTCTTTTTCCCTTTTCCGTGTTCGAAAAATCCATTAAATATAGAGTCCCAAGATAGGGGACGTATACGGTATTAAACTGAGAAGAATCGATACTGCACCGGCTGATGCTAGAGCATTTCCAAATGCATTCCGGCTGTTGTCACCACCACACACGCTAGCCCAGGGGGCACTCCTCTGGCTCTTCCAGCGAAACCTCCTTGCCCCAGCCTGCCCCCCCCACCTACAGGCCCACTCTACAAACAATTTAGCCGGATAAGGGACGTATCAGAAGTTGCACTCATGTTTGTTTTTGTTCTTCTTTTATCTGCCTCCTGACCTGTGATAGGCAGAGCATGGACACGTCCCCTTAGCTGCAGTGGGAAAAACACTCCCCTGGCCAGAGCAAGCTCTTTTTCCCTTTTCCGTGTCGAAAAATCCATTAAATATAGGGTCCCAAGATAGGGGACGTATACGGTATTAAACTGAGAAGAATCGATACCATACGGGTTAAAGCAACAGTTTTCCCAAATCCAGTCCGGCTGTTGTCACCACCACACACGCTAGCCCAGGGGGCACTCCTCTGGCTCTTCCAGCGAAACCTCCTCCCCCCCCACCTACATGCCCTCTCTCCAAACAATTTTCCCGGGTAGGGGGACGTATTAGATATTGTACTGATTTTGAATTGCCTCCTGCGATAGATGGGAATCGAACCCGCATCAACTGCTTGGGAAGTAGCTATGCTCACCACTATACCACCAGCAGGCACAGCAACTGATAAGAACAGATACTAAACTTGATTTCAGCTGCAGTGCCAGCATGAGTAGTGGTGTCACCTGCAGGAGGTGATGGACCTTCGTTGCACCTAGTTGGGTGCTTCCCTAACATGTGATGGGCATGTGCCTCGCCTTTCTTGGTCTGGGTGAGCACAATTGCCATGAGGGTAACCACCAGGCTGTTGCCTGAGAATTTGGGGTAATGGTGGGATTAGGCAGCCTCAGAGGCATCCATGCATGCTGCCCCTGCTGTTTCCTGTCCATTTCCGTGGTGTTTCCATCATTTTCTGATGTTTCCAGGTTTTCACCCAGCCTTCCCTAGGCAGAGCCTTGGTCCCCCGCAAAAATGCTCGAGTCTCCCCTTGACTTCAATGGGGTTCGTTATTCGAAACGAGCACCCGAGCATCGGGAAAAGTTCGACTCGAATAACGAGCACCCGAGCATTTTAGTGCTCGCTCATCTCTAATGTTAAACTTACTGGCCTATAGTTTCCGGGCTCTGTTTTTGAATATTGGCACCACATTTGCTATGCGCCAATCCTGTGGAACAATCCCTGTCAGTATAGAGTCCTTAAATATCAGAAATAAGGGTCTAGCTATGACATTACTTAATTCTCTTAGGCTACGGCGGTGTATGCCATCTGGTCCTGGCAATTTGTCTATTTTAATCATTTTAAGATGTCGCCGTACTTCTTCCAGGGTCAGACAGGGCACTTTTAAAGGGGAATTTACTTTTATATTCTGCATTTCATCTGCCAGTTTATTTTCCTCAGTGAATACAGTGGAGAAAAAAAATATTTAGTAGCTTTGCTTTCTCCTCGTCGCTCTCTGCAACTCCCCCCTCATTACTCTGTAAGGGGCCGACACCTTCAGATTTATACTTTTTACTATTTATATAATTGTAGAACATTTTAGGGTTAGTTTTACTCTCTTTGGCGATTAATCTCTATGTCTCTAGTTTGGCTGCTTTTATTTGTCTTTTACATATTCTATTTTTTTCCTTATAGTTTTTCAATGCTTCCTCGCTCTCCTACTGTTTTAGTGATTTAAATGCTTTCTTTTTGTCATTTATTGCTTTCTTTACAGTTCTATTACTGTACTGTAACATCTGCAAGATCTGCCTTCTGTATATGCCTGTTGTCTGACCTAGTCATGGGTTCCACTGCACTCCAGAGTCAAGTCTACCGTTTGTGTGTACCTGAAACCCAAAGCAAATCTAAACATGTCAACTAAAACCATGAGAGATGATTTATTTTAAAATCACTTGATTCAGAAGTACCAGCGGCTGACTCTTTAGTAAGTTTTTTTTTTTTCAATTGTGGCTTGAGATTAAGTCTTTCTTACTACACATCACTGTTTGTAGGAAGAGAGTTGCTAAGCAAGTCATTCTTAACTATTATTCCAGATAAGCTATCAGTTATATGTACTTTGAACTGGAGGAGAGATTGTAAGAGCTTCTGGAAAACTCTGATGCCCCTGCCCTCTTGAAGAAATTTTTGCAAGTATCCAGACCAAATAAAATAGGATGTAAGGGGGGAGCGGTAATGTTACAATGGTGGTTCATGGTCACTGCTCTCTTGTGCACACAGGTTCCGGCTTACTATGTGTGAATTAGGTTTGTTATTTATTGTACCTCTGTCCAGCACTGCTAGGGTTAATCTCCTGCTCTGTAAGCTGCTGCATGGCTATGTTCAATTGCTAATCGACAGGCCTCACTTCTCTGCCTGTGTAATGGATCTCTGTTGGTCTTTACAGACCTTGCTAAGTCTCTCTAGCTTGTTAGAGCCTATATAAGAGCTGCTTGTGTACTGACCTGGCCAGATTCCTGAATCCTGATCCTGTGAACCCTTCCCTGACCTCTGTATTATATTATATTCACAAAAGGTCTGCCAGACCTGACCTCTACCTATTCCCTGACTTCGTATATTGCCTATTCCCTCAGTGTCACTCATCAGTGTCTGTGATCACTGCAGGTCGGCAACCAACCATACCAGGACTATTCCAAGAGGTAGTGGTCTGGTGACAGCAATAAAGTCCAGATCCCCGTATAGGGGTTAAAGGGTGAATACCAGGGGACTACAAGGATAACATGCTTAAATCTAGCCCAAAGTCAATCTGGTTGTATAACACAGTGGTTCCACAACCATTCCGTAACAGGCTGTTTATAAAGTATAAGAAAACATTTAAATTTCCCCACTCATTTATAATATGGAGTTGCATGTCAGGTAAAAGACCAGGGGAGGGGACAGTCATTACCTCAACAGTCAATGTGCACTTGTACATAGAGACTTTCAACAAACATTTAATTGATAAACAATACTGTGAGTTTGGTGATGATAAAATCTTATTCAGGATTAGAGATAAACGAATCTATTCGCCACTTTGTAGATTTGTATCGAATCTTGGAAATTTTCAGCTGCGAAGCGAATCCGAATTTCTTTGGATTCGCTTCATATGATTTGTTAATCTTCGCAATATTTTACACGCTAACGATACGTACGATCCGTATTGTCCCGCCTCACGCAAGAGCGGGAAAGTGAAGATACGCCCCCCCTCCGAACTGGAAAAAACCAGCCTACCGGGATCTGTTTTTCACATATAGGGAGTGAAGACTCCTCCCTCAGTGCTCCACCCTCCTCTGAAGTCTGAACCAGTTTAGACCAGCGCTGACCTCAGAGCAAGAGGCAATCATCATGGCTAAAAAACAGCTGCATCTAAATTGGAATGAGATGTATTTTGGAGACGACTTACCTGAACCACCACCCGCTCAAGACATCAGGGTGTCACAAGTCTGCCAGAGAAACCCAGCTTCAGTGCCTGTGTGTTCCTTACCACCTGCTGAGCTTGCTGCGACTCATTAGGTGGCTGGAGTGTCTGCTTTGGCTTGTGTGGCTGGAGCATCTGCTTTCGCTCCTGCGGCTGGAACATCTGCTTTAGCTCGTGTGGCTGGAACGTCTGCTTTGGCTCCTGCGGCTGGAACTTCTGCTTTAGCTCGTGTGGCTGGAACGTCTGCTTTGGCTCCTGCGGCTGGAACTTCTGCTTTGGCTCCTGCGGCTGGAACGTCTGCTTTGGCTCCTGCGGCTGGAACGTCTGCTTTGGCTCGTGCGACAGAGGTGGCTGGAGCATACACTTCGCTGACCAGGAGGAGATCCACCCCTTCCATACACCAAAACCTAATTGTTCCACCATCTGTGACGGCCCATGCACAGACCCTCTGGGATTATAAAACCGCAGTGGAGGACTGGGTCATACAAGTACTCGACCACCCTAGGCCGGAAGATCCTTCATTGGAACGGAGAAAGGGAACTGTGATTTGGTTTTCCATTGAGAGAGGGTCTGGCTTCCTGCAGGATGATGAGGATGGAAAGGAGTATTTTGTGGGCCGTAGGTCGGTGAAACGGCTGTACCTGCCACAACATCGGCATAGCCTGTACGTGGGGAATCAGGTGGAGTACACCCCCATGGCATCCCTGCAAGGCCCATTTTCGATCGTGGTTACACTCCTTTCAAAGCCTCTGGTGCCTACAATGGAACCAGAAGTGTGGCCGGATGAACCACCAGGTTCAGGAGTCCAGAGTTTCCAGATGGCGTCCTCTGGTTCAGGGAAAAACCAGAGCCTCAGCCGGAGCCTCTGATTCCTGGACTGCAAGCACCACCAGTACCACCTCAGTCCTTACAGCTGGGTCAGCTGACCACGTTATAGTTCACCTTCCAATCCACGGTGGTCCACCAATACCAGCTGCCGTGGAAGATGAAGCCAGCAGCAGCCAGGAAAGCTAGGGCTTCTTTCCTGGATGCAACCTTTCTGGAACCGCTGCAGCCGGAAGTCCTTACCCGTGCTGTCCCGGCAGGAGCATTCGGAAAAGCGAAAATGGCTGCAGAGTGCGTCACCACCACCCGGACCCGGTCAAGTCCAACTTCAGGAAGAAGAGGGCACTGGAGTTCCTTCACTGCAGCAAGCATTGCCTACAAGAGGCAGGAACATCCTCTAATGAGCTTCAGCAGCAGCTCGAGCGAGGAGGACTTCATGTCCCTCATATGAGGAACCCAACTACTGGCAGTGTCAAGGACACTGCAGGAGGACCTATGGCAGCCACACCATGGACTGCACCTGACGGGTGAGATGCTAGTTGGCAGTTGTTTTTGTTTAGTTTGTGTTGCCCCCGTTTGACTCTCACACAGATGGGCATGGCTGTTATTTGGGGGCCCCCTTTTCCAAAAAGGTTCTCTATTTGCTGCTATTCTCTATTATCCATGTGGATTACACATTACCTGTTTGGATTACAATTTAACCTGGAACTTTTCAACCTTTTGCCACATTTCAGGCTTCAAACAAAAAGATAAAACATTTTAAATTTTTGGTGAAGAATCAACAACAAGTGGGTCACAATTGTGAAGTGGAACAAAATTTATTGGATCATTTAAACTCTGTGATAGTCTCAGGGTTCTGCATCATGAAGACAAAGGAACACATCAGGCAGGTCCGTGATACTGTTGTGGAGAAGTTTATAGCCGGATTTGGATACCAAAAGATTTCCCAAGCTTTAAACATCCCAAGGAGCACTGTGCAAGCGATCATATTGAAATGGAAGGAGTATCAGACCACTGCAAATCTACCAAGACCCGGCCGTCCCTCTAAACTTTCATCTCAAACAAGGAGAAGACTGATCAGAGATGCAGCCAAGAGGCCCATGATCACTCTGGATGAACTGCAGAGATCTACAGCTGAGGTGGGAGAGTCTGTCCATAGGACAACAATCAGTCAAACACTTCACAAATCTGGCCTTTATGGAAGAGTGGCAAGCAGAAAGCCATTTGTCAAAGATATCCATAAAAGTATTGTTTACAGTTTGCCACAAGCCACCTGGGAGACACACCAAACATGTGGAAGAAGGTGCTCTGGTCAGATGAAACCAAAATCGAACTTTTTGGAAACAATGCAAAACTATATGTTTGGCGTCAAAGCAACACAGCACAGCATCACCCTGAACACACCATCCCCACTGTCAAACATGGTGGTGGCAGCATCATGGTTTGGGCCTGCTTTTCATCAGCAGGGACAGGGAAGATGGTTAAAATTGATGGGAAGATGGATGGGGCCAAATACAGGACCATTCTGGATGAAAACCTGTTGGAGTCTGCAAAAGACCTGAGACTAGGACGGAGATTTATCTTCCAACAAGACAATGATCCCAAACATAAAGCAAAATCTACAATGGAATGGTTCAAAAATAAACGTATCCAGGTCTTAGAATGACCAAGTCAAAGTCCAGACCTGAATCCAATTGAGAATATGTGGAAAGAGCTGAAAACTGCTGTTCACAAACGCTCTCCATCCAACCTCAAAGAGCTCGAGCTGTTTTGCAAGGAAGAATGGGCAAGAATTTCAGTCACTAGATGTGCAAAACTGATAGAGACATACCCCAAGCAGCTGTAATCGCAGCAAAAGGTGGTGCAACAAAGTTTTAATGCAAGGGGGCCACTTTTCAGTTTTATTATTACAAAAAAAGTTTAAATGATCCAATAAATTTTGTTCCACTTCACAATTGTGACCCACTTGTTGTTGATTCTTCACCAAAAATTTAAAATGTTACATCTTTTTGTTTGAAGCCTGAAATGTGGCAAAAGGTTGAAAAGTTCCAGGGGGCCGAATACTTTCGCAAGGCACTGTATATATATATACAGTATATATATATATATATATACACTGTATATATATATATATATATATATATATATATATATATATATACAGTACAGACCAGAAGTTTGGACCTGCCTTCTCATTCAAACATTTTTCTGTATTTTCATGACTATGAAAATTGTAGATTCACACTGAAGGCATCAAAACTATGAATTAACACAGGTGGAATTATATACTTAACAAAAAAGTATGAAACAACTGAAAATATGTCTTATATTCTAGGTTCTTCAAAGTAGCCACCTTTTGCTTTGATTACTGCTTTCCACACTCTTGGCATTCTTTTGATGAGCTTCAAGAGGTAGTCACCTGAAATGGTATTCCAACAGTCTTGAAGGAGTTCCCAGAGATGCTTAGCACTTGTTGGCCCTTTTGCCTTCACTCTGCAGTCCAGCTCACCCCAAACCATCTCGATTGGGTTCAGGTCTGGTGACTGTGGAGGACAGGTCAATTGGCGTAGCACCCCATCACTCTCCATCTTGGTCAAATAGCCCTTACACAGCCTGGAGGTGTGTTTGGGGTCATTGTCCTGTTGATAAATAAATGATGGTCCAACTAAATTCAAACCGAATGGAATAGCATGCCGCTGCAAGATGCTGTGGTAGCCATGCTGGTTCAGTATGCCTTCAATTTTGAATAAATCCCCAACAATGTCACCAGCAAAGCACCCCCACACCAGCACACCTCCTCCTCCATGCTTCACGGTGGGAACCAGGCATGTAGAATCCATCCGTTCACCTTTTCTGCGTTGCACAAAGACACGGTGGTTGGAACCAAAGATCTCAAATTTGGACTCATCAGACCAAAGCACAGATTTCCACTGTTCTAATGTCCATTCCTTGTGTTTTTTAGCCCAAACAAGTCTCTTCTGCTTGTTGCCTGTCCTTAGCAGTGGTTTCCTAGCAGCTATTTTACCATGAAGGCCTGCTGCACACAGTCTCCTCTTAACAGTTGTGTCTGCTGCTAGAACTCTGTGTGGCATTGACCTGGTCTCTAATCTGAGCTGCTTTTAACCTGCGATTTCTGAGGCTGGTGACTCGGATGAACTTATCCTCCGCAGCAGAGGTGACTCTTGGTCTTCCTTTCCTGGGGCACCAGTTTCTTTGTAGCGCTTGATGGTTTTTGAGACTGCACTTGGGGACACTTTCAAAGTTTTCCCAATTTTTCGGACTGACTGACCTTCATTTCTTAAAGTAATGATGGCCACTCGTTTTTCTTTACTTAGCTGCTTTTTTCTTGCCATAATACAAATTCTAACAGTCTATTCAGTAGGACTATCAGCTGTGTATCCACCTGACTTCTGCCCAATACAACTCATGGTCCCAACCCCATTTATAAGGCAAGAAATCCCACTTATTAAACATGACAGGGCACACCTGTGAAGTGAAAACCATTTCAGGTGACTACCTCTTGAAGCTCATCAAGAGAATGCCAAGACAAAAATTCTGCAGCACTCCAGAGGTAGTGAATTGAAGGTGTTTATTCACCTGATTGCGATGTTTCAGTCCACTCAATGGGACTTTTCTCAAGCAGTGTCAGTTTACAAATGGTGCTCAGTACATATTTATAGACCACATGGTCATTGATGAAAATTAATCAATTAAGTAAACTGTGTTAAAAGTATTAAAATTACATGTGAAAACTCATTAAATAGATGCAAACAAACGAGGGCACATGATTAAAGAAATTAAAACAGTGTATACATGTATGGAATCCATTGATTCATAATTATATATGTGTCCCCTGATTGCAGATTAAAAACATATATGAGTGCACAGGTGTACATAATAAACAAAATTAAAAACACAATAAGAGATTGCACGAACCAGCATGGACCCGGTGTCTCCATCAGCCACAGCGTGGTGTGTCGCGCATTGCGCTTGCACTACACCCCAATGAGCTGCACTGTGGAACACACATGTGACTAAAGTCTTCCGGTCACATGATCGGAGAATCGAGTACTCTCAGTGCAGTGAAAACGCTGGTTCCAACTGCACAACCTCTATGGTCCAAGCGCTTAACCCACCAAAGTGATCATGTGATTGATCCTATTGTCATGTGACCGCACAGAAATGAAATACTAAAACAATTATAAACTACATCACACATAGGATACATGAAGCATCCCTATCACTGTCAGTACATATTTATAGTAATTGTCACGCAATAAATAATGGATACATAGGTAATGGGTCATACATGTAAGGCGAAAAATGCCAATTGTATCAAAATTATTCAGTGCTAGTGAAAAACACAGTGTTAATCATGATTATGTGTATTTCAACTGGCAGCCTTAAAACAAGGTCCCCCCCTATCCAACACAGTCAGGTGGAACCTTGATAATTGACATTGGGGACTCCGCATCTGTGTCCAGATGCTGAGTTACCCCGTGTCGTAATAACAAGCTGTCACAAAATATACGTGTATATTGGATGATGGGTACCACCAGAGTCATAAACAAAGTCCTGACAACCGGGGACCCAGTTTGGGCTAACATGTATTATCCAGGTAAGTTGCCACACCCACATGGATCTCTCTCATGAAGTCCAAGAAACACCCTTTAGAGACACACTGTGCTAAATCACTATTACTTATGGAAGAAAAATCAAGAACAAAAATTAGCTTGAGCTAAATTCCAATGTATCCAATATTAGAGCCCCACTGATAAACTGTTAAACAATGTAGAGTATATACGACATCCGTGGGTCCATGCTGGCATAGCGTAGTCCATGCATCTCCAGTATATGCAAATCTGCAAGAGATAGAAAAAACAACAATCATTCCCTTGATAAAATACATTCACATTAATGAGCACCAATGTTTTTCCCAATTGATGTTGAGCACATAATCAATATCTGGAGAATTTTAAATGCAAGCCCAAGGTTTAAAGTACACATTGAGACCACAGGGTCTCAGGGTATTAAACTTCATTATCCAGTGTATCTCACGTTTTTTAAGGAGTATTACCCTATTACCCCCTTCCGGGAGATTGGAACATGGTCTATTAACATGCATTTAAGGTCCCCCTCCTTATGTCCCTGTTCAGTAAAATGCTTCAGCACTGGTAAGTCCATAAGTTTCTTGCGAATCGTATATCTATGATGATTTATACGGGTTTTAAAATCCAAAGTCGTTTCTCCCACATATAATAATTTACATGGGCACCACAATACATAGATAACAAAGGTAGAATCACATGTTAAAAAGAAATTGATCTTATATGAAGTTGATGTCGTAGGATGTATAAAAGTACTGCCTCTATTTAAATATTTGCAATTAATGCAATTGAGACATGCAAAACAGCCCATTTCTTTCAAGCGTAAAAATATTTGACCCGAGTTCTTTTGTGGGCCTATATCCGCATGGACTAATTTGTCACGCAGACTTGTAGGTCTTCTGTAAGACATGAGTGGCGCTGATCTAAAGTCATCAATATCACCAAGTCCACTTCTCAGAATGGACCAGTAATTATTGATGACTAGTGATGAGCGAGCCGGAGCGGCAAGATTCGGGATTCGCACGAATCTTGCCCTCTTCGGCTCGGCATCCCGAGGCAGCGCGGATTCTTGAAGATTCGTGAGTCACAGCCAATTTGAAATGCCCGGTTTTTTCAGCCAATCAGCATCAAAGGGAAGCCTGTGGGAACGCCTGCTGTGACGTAACAGCCCCTATACCTCCCCAGCAGTGATTGGCTGGCAGTGACATGTGACCTAAATTTACATAAGGTAGGGACCTGCAGCATCAGCCTCAGGCCTCATTCACACGTCCGCAAAAATCGTCCGCATCCGATCCGCAATTTGCGGACCGGGTGCGGACCAGGTGCGGACCCATTCACAGTCAATGGGGCCGCAAAAGATGCGCATCCGCACTTCCATTCCGTGGGTCCGAAAAAAAAATAGAACATGTCCTATTCTTGTCCGGATCCACGGACAGGAAAAGGCATTTCTATCATGTGCGTTCCGCAAATTGCGGACTGCACATGGGCCGCTGTCTGTGTTTTGCGGATCCGCAAAACACGGACAACACCAAACGGACGTCTGAATGAGCCCTTAGAGAGCCTCAGAGGCGTCCCTACGTGCTGCCCCTGGTGTTTCCTATCCATTTCCAAGGTGTTTCCATCATTTTCTGAGGTTTTCACATGTTGGGGCAAACTTGACTGTGCAGAACCTTTGGCCCCTGCAAAAAGATTCGGGTCTCCCATAGACTTTAATGGGATTTTTGATTCGGCACGAATCCCGCGGTGGGATTCGGGCCGAATACCGAATCCCCGAATCTTTTAGGATTCACTCATCTCTATTGATGACCTCTTTTATTTTGTAACTGTCTTCACTATACGTGGACACTAGAGGGATTCTGACTTTTTATCTTGTTTTTTTGTCTTTAATCAGTGTGTCTCTATCAAGATGCCGTATTTCACCAAGATGTGTTTTAAGTAGGCCACCTGGATATCCTCGTTCCAGAAAAGAACTTTTCATCTTCTCCAGACGAGTATCTCCTTGTTGCTCACAATTCTTTTAGCCCGAAGGAATTGGCTATATGGTAAGGATTTTTCCATGGATCTTGGATGTGCACTATTGTAATGTAGCATATTGATTTTATCAGTTGGCTTGACAAATACATCTGTTTGGATCATGCCATCTACCAGTGTGATGTTAATGTCCAAAAACTGGATTTTATGTGTGGAATGGTGTAAAGTAAATTTGATATCACTATCCACAGTATTCAAAAACGAAAAAAAATTCCAAAAGGGAGCCTTCAGTGTCAGTCCAAATCAAGAAGACGTCATCTATGTATCGCCACCACCTCAGCACATGGTTAAAATGGTGGGACACATAGATAAACGTCTCTTCCAAATGGGCGACGGCCATGTTGGCATAAGTCAGTGCGACATTCGCCCCCATGGCCGTCCCCCTCATTTGCATATACAATGACTCCCCAAACAGAAAGTAATTCTTTGTCAAAAGTCTCAATAAGAAATCCTGGCATTGTGGTGTGTATTGAGATCTACAAAGAGATTCCTGTGCTGCCCTCAGGCCTAAATCATGTCTGATGGACATGTAGAGGCTCACTATGTCCAAAGAGACTAAAATAGCCCCAATAGGGATATTCTTCTCACTTAATTTTTGAAGGAAGTCCGAAGAATCACGGATATATGACTTAGCTGATGTTGCATATATCCTAAATATTTTATCCAGAAAAACTGAAATATTGCTAAGTAGAGAATCCCTACCTGAGACAATAGGTCACCCGGGGGGGGGTCCACTGTACTTTTATGAATCTTTGGTAATAAATACGACATGGGTGTTGTTGGATGTGTAACCAGTAAAAAATTGTATAGTTTTTTATCAATGAGCCCTCCTTGGAGTCCCGTCTCAAGTAGGTCTTTAATGTGACGTTCAATAACCCATTTGGGGTCATGAGATAATTTTTTATAGACATCACAATCACTTAACTGTCTTTGTGCTTCACGTATATACTTATCCGTGTCCATGACCACAACCGCACCCCCCTTGTCAGCAGGTTTGATTGGGAGGCCATGGGCAAGATCAAGCATTGCTTGCCACTCCTTCCTTGTTGTATTCTGGTGTGCAAAATCAGTTCTTGTCTTTGATTTTAACAGATCAATATCCCTGAGAACAGTTTCAATAAATAATTCAATAGCCGGAAAATTCATTGGTGGGGAAAAGTCACTCTTTATAAATAGATCAAAGTCCAACAATTGTAATTCTGTCTCTCTCCTGGTTTCCCAAGTGCTGGGATGCATGGAAAACCAGGCCTTGAGTTTAAACCTTCTAAAGAATTGGTGCAGGTCTAATTCAAGTTGCAACCAATCTGTATGTTTTCTGGGGCAAAAACTCAAGCCTTTAGATAAAACAGTGATTGATGATCAACAGATAAAACATGTAATGAAATATTTACCACTGTTTGGTTGTTGTTGCATTCTTTTTCTTCTGGGTCTTTTGACTTCTTGTTCTTATGTTTTCTGTTGTTTCTCCATCCTCCCCTTCTTGTGGGTTTCCTCGTGATGTTCCTGGGGTATTCGCTAAAAAAGCGGTTGAAGCAGAAGCAGACATGTCATTATTCTTAATAGCAGACTTTTTTTTAAATTTCTTTTGCCCCCAGTTGAATTTGGATTAGTAAATTGTATATTTGACCAGTTATAAATAGCACCAGTATTGTAATCCAAGGTATCACGTTGCCACTTATTCCGTTTCGTATCTTGGGTCTCTTGTTTTAACTTATCCAAAAATGGTGTTAGTTTTGAAAAATAACTTTGTAAGTCCCCTGGGGAAAGAAGAGAAGTTAATGTTGATTCAAAGATGACCTTTTGTTTTGTTTTTTCCACTAGATCCCGTTGCAGGAATTCAATATTCAATAGGATCAAATCCATAGAAAATTTATTGGCAATAAGTTCATATTTCGAACGAAAGTCATTATCTTGCATGTACATTGTGGGTTGACAATGGGTTTGCATTCCCCGTGGGATACAATGTGCTTTATAATATTCACTCAGGGTGATAGCATGTAAATTCAAAGTGATCATTTTTTTACAGACTTTCTCATAGTTCCTCTTTGTATCAGAAATTGTGGGAGTAGATAGAAACCTCACATCTCCACTGCAGGCACCAATCAGTCTCTCAACATCATCTTGGGAATATCAAAAATATCAGATGAAGTATCCACAATGGGATTAGAAATACCTGTAATATTCATTTTGGTTGACGTGCACGTCCACTTGGATCCAATAGCAAACAAGCAAAACAAAAATTGTGGGCTGCACTGTCTGTAAGGAGTAGGTAAGATGGGTGCCAGCGGCTATGGACACGGTCCAGAATCCAAACGCAATACCAAGACAAAAATTCCTCGGCACTCCAGAGGTAGTGAATTGAAGGTGTTCTTTCAGCTGATTGCAACGTTTCAGTCCACTCAATGGGACTTTTCTCAAGCAGTGTCAGTTTATAAATGGTGCTTAGTACATATTTATAGACCACATGGTCATTGATGAAAATTAATCAATTAAATAAAAAAGTATTAAAATTACAACATGTGAAAACTCATTAAACAGATGCAAACAAACTAGTGCACATGATTAAAGAAATTAAAACAGTGTATACATGTATGGAATCCATTGATTCAAAATTATGCCACCTTCTCCTTTTTTTTGGAGCTCGAGGTCTGGCTGGAACCCTTTTGCTTTTCCATGCCAGACATTTTCACTTGACTGTGGACCTGCAGCTGGTCTTTGTCTCTCTCCTTGTCTCTCTCCCTGTCTCTGTCCCTGCCTGATTAATTACTAGCCCTGCACTGGCCTTGTACTTGCCCTGCACTGGGCCTGCAGTATCCCTGATATGTGTAATATGGATTCCCAGAACAATTACACCCCACTTTTAACACAAGAGTTTACTGTCTCTCAGAACTTCACAGACAGTGCTTCTGCTCGTCTCAGCAGTCGCAGCACAACTGATGCGTCACTGGCTTACCGAGCCTGTGAGCCAATCAGAGCAAGCTCTTTCCACTAGGTCAGATGACCGCTTTCTTCCCGGGCTTTTTGCCGCATGAATAACAAACTAACAGTAAAAGTTCGCTAGTTAACTGGATCCGTACGCATCAGCTTATAAAGTAACTTATATGTAGCATTAGCGTACAATTTATCGGACAAGTACGTAGCGAATTCGTAGAAAGCTTTAAGAACATTTTGGAATCTAATGGAGCGAATCTCAAAAAATCCAGATTCGCTTTGCAGTGGAAAATTTCCAAGATTCGTATCGAATCTACGAAACGGCGAATAGATTCGCTCATCTCTAGATGAGGCATAATCATGCTATGTAATATTATAGCCACATTGTATTTAATTTCTCCTACAAGGAGATATTAGATATTTGAATTTCTTATAGCTTGTTTATGCTCTCTGCTATAAAGAGAGAGCCTGTGGCAAGGAACTCAAGCCCTGCATTGTAATTGTACAATAAATGTAGTACTCAATCTAATTAGAACAAGAGGGTCGAAAAAGTCAGCGGGGAGTCGATGCTCCAATGTAACCATATGAAAAGTGCAATGTTTTCTGAATACAGAGCAAAGGGAAACTACAATCTACCACCCTGCTAAGCAGATGTAATTAATCCACTCCGGCCACATGAACAGCATTTGTTGTTGGGCACGGTGTGCATAAAACAGAAACATTATTAGAGAAAAACAGAACTGCTTAACTTGTCTCATTGAGCAACTTTCGATTTTTATCACATGAGCTTTGATTGCTTTTTTTGAAGTTAATGGTATAGTCAACCTCATTCTCTGCAGTCTAAATGGGCTTTTAGCAAGGCCCCAGAGTGTCTAGCCATTTTGTCCTAAAAGCCTGTTCTTTGGTTGTGATTTATAGTTAGCATCTGACCTGTTAAAGCAATGACCCTTCACTCTTTCAAGATTAAGTACATATGTCAGGTCTGAGAGAAGTCTGTGTTGATCATTTCACATGCTCTGCTGCGCTAAAATTTGGTGCCCAGAGGTTTAATAAAAATAGTTAGATTAAGGCATGGAAGCTTTCAAACTGGCACAGATGTAAAGTCTATGTGTAATACATGTATTACACATATCTCAAATTTCCTCCAGGGGCATTGTGGTCTAAATATACCTAAATATTTATAGGGGTTTCAATAATGCTGATATGTTCAGTATTCAGTTCTTTATAGACAGGAGATGTGTAATTGGATATGTTTAGTTCTAGTATACAGATTTGCCTTTCGAAAGCCATTAGACACATAGAGACTGTACTTGCTGATGGCACATCAGTTGTTGTTGCTAGTGCACTGTATGAATGGTGCACCAATATTTTCTGTAGTGCAGTGTGTGGTGTATTTATCACCCGGCATACATCCTACATCCTGTTGATCACATGTCCTGACTGTCTCCCCATAGCTTAAGGATGCATAGTACACAGATCCATAAACAGTTTCTCAAGATTTGGCTTGTAATCTCTTAGGACAGGATGAGGGACATCAATCAAGCATGGAAGGGGCATGTTTAGAGAGCGGACTGCCTAACTGTTTCACATCTTGGCAACACCCAGATGACTCTTCCAGCTGTCATACAGCATGTGTCATTTTAGTTTTTCTAAGCTCAAAGGGAACCTGTCATCTCTGAAACACCCCTTGAACTAGAGTTAGTTTTGTATAGTGTAAATGATGTATAGTGTAAATGACGAATATGTAAGTTTTATCTTCATACTCACTTCAATTCCGACGCTGTGCTTCCACAAACCAGCAGTAAAATGCATTGAGACGACTCTTCTTTGAGTCCTCTCCATTATGTGAGTGAGCACTGGAGTCCTCTAAGTGTATTTTACTGCAGGTTTGTGGGAGCACAGCGTCGGAATGGAAGGGAGTATGAAGATTAAACTTACATATTCAGATTCAGCATTACTTACACTATACAACGCTTACTCTAGTTCAGGGGGTGTTTCGGAGATGACAGGTTCCCTTAAAGCTATTGTTATTCCCTCATTATTCATGGACATCTTTAGAAACACGTCAACAACATGTTCTGTATAACAATTTGGTGTCAATTAACCCTTTCACTACCAGCGCTGTACATGTATGGCTCTGGAGCAAAGTGCAAACATGATGCCTGCTCGCGCGTGTAGCGGGCGTCATGGCCGGCGGGTCTCCGCTTAAAACAGTGAGACCCGCAGCTAATAACCGCGACCAGCAATAATGCTGATCACAGTAATTAAAGCCTTTAGATGCCATGTGTGATCACTGCATCTAATGGGTGAAAAAAACCATTGTGCTTCCGGGCTTTTTACCAGCATCCTCTGTGGCCAATGAGGAAGCCGGTAATTGGTTTCAATACGGTTGGTCTCTCTGAAGAGACCCAAGGTATTGAAGCTGCAATTATATTTTATTTTAGCTAGCAGGTGTCAGGCCAACATAAGAAATGAACAATTCTCCTCTCATAATGGGTCTAAAAGACCAGTAGGGTTCAAAATTAAAATAAATAAGTAATAATAATAGGTTTTATAGGCTCAAATACGAGCTTCAAAACCATAAAAAAGTAAAACTGTTTAAAAAAATATATAAAAATTAAAAAACAAAAAAAGTTTAAATCAGCCGCAGTTCTGTAGAATAAAAAAATAAATACATAATGAAAAAATGGCCATTTTGCCATTTTTTCATCGCTTCTCTTACCCAGAAAAATGTGATAAATAGAGATGAGCGAGTAGTGTTCGATCGAGCTGGTATTCGATCGAATAGTACGCTATTCGGCGTACTCGATTTCGTTCGAGTATAACGGCGATGGCGCACTTAGAATTCGTTTCCCCTCCCACCTTCCCTGGCGCTCTTTTTCCACCAATCACCATGCAGGGGGGGTATGACAGGCACGCTGAGCACGCTGGCAGCGCGAAAACGGCGTCTACATGCATTGGCTGGAAAAACCATGTGACCTCGAATATTAAAAACTCAGCTCTTCCTGCTCGTACGCATATGCTGCGTGAACTTAGTCAGGGACAGAGGCTGGAGAAGGGAGAGACAGGTTTTAGCTGTTGGACAGGCAAGAGCGTGATTAAAAGCCCTTATCAGGGCTACTATAGTGCAGTACAGTGATAGCTTTACTACAATATACACTTTACAGAGAACGGCTGCTGTATTCAGGGATAGCTGCTGGAGTAGGGACAGAGAGAGGCATTAGTGGTGTATTAGGTGCTCTGCTACATACCAAACTATATTTGGCACTACTGCTGTGTACCTTGAACTATAAAATATATAGGCCTTATAATTGGCAACTGTACTGTGCGTTCTCTTGCAAACTAATTTAAATACCTGGTGTTAATACCCACCGTCTGAACAGTTAGTACACGGCTGTGTACCTTGAACTATAAAATATTTAGGCCTTATAATTGGCAACTGTACTGTGCGTTCTCTTGCAAACTAATTTAAATACCTGGTGTTAATACCCACCGTCTGAACAGTTTAGTACACGGCTGTGTACCTTGAACTATAAAATATATCGGCCTTATAATTGGCAACTGTACTGTGCATTCTCTTGCAAACTAATTTAAATACCTGGTGTTAATACCCACCGTCTGAACAGTTAGTACACGGCTGTGTACCTTGAACTATAAAATATATAGGCCTTATAATTGGCAACTGTACTGTGCATTCTCTTGCAAACTAATTTAAATACCTGGTGTTAATACCCACCGTCTGAACAGTTAGTACACGGCTGTGTACCTTGAAATATAAAATATTTAGGCCTTATAATTGGCAACTGTACTGTGCGTTCTCTTGCAAAATAATTTCACGGCTGTGAAGGCAAAATATTGTAACAAAAAAAATAAAATGCGGAGGGGGGCTAGCGAATAGGACGTGGACGAGGACGGGGGCGCGGAAATGCTGTTGGGGGCCTTGTTGAAGCCAGTGGGGATACAATGCGTGCTGGTGAGGGTCAGCCAGGATCCCGCTCATCCAGAATCCCTGCCTTTATGGGACAGTTAAGCAGGGGGCGGGTTACACCGCTGTTGAGGCCTGAGCAGGTTGAACAGGTGGTGCAATGGATAGCCGATAGCGCTTCCACACAGTTGTCCACCAGCCAGTCATCCACACAGTCTCACTCTGACCCTCCTTCCTCCACACCTGGCCAACAGAGTCATCCCACCATTGACCCCTCCCAGGAGCTCTTTTCGGGTCCTTTTTCAGATGTGCCGGAAGAATCCCAGGAGCTAGCAGAGGAATTTGTTTGTAGTGATGCCCAAACACTTGAGTTTTCGCCATCTCCTGCTGATGTGGACCCTGAGCCAGCATCTGTTATCATGAGCGATGATGATGATGAGACGCAGTTGCCATCAAGGGAGGCTGTTGGAATGTCCTGTGGGCAGCAGGAGGAGCAGAGTGAGGAAGTGGAAGAGGAGGTGGTGGATAACGAAATGACCGACCCCACTTGGCCAGGGGTGATGTCCAGCGAGGAAAGCAGTGGAGAGGTGGTGGTCTGCGCAGCACCGAAAAAGGCAGCAAGAGGCAGAGGGATGTCCAGAGGCAGAGGGATGTCCAGAGGCAGAGGGATGTCCAGAGGCAGAGGACAGTCCAGACAGAGAAGTGAGGCCACAGCCAGCAGGGCCAAAGCTGTTCCCGGCAGCGGGCAGTCGCGCAAAGCTCCCCCATCGAGGCCTCGTACTTCTGTGGTGTGGAGATTTTTTAATGTTTGTGCGGATGACAAACTGAGCGCGGTTTGCACACTCTGCCACTCAAAACTGAGTAGGGGCTCTGAGAAGAGCAATCTGACCACCTCAGGCATGCGGCGTCACTTGGAAGTCAAGCACTGGGCTGAGTGGGAGAGAGCAAACGCAATACAACCTGCGCCCGGTCTTGCTGCCACTGCCTCTTCCCCTTTGTTGTGTGCTGCCACTGCGGTCCAGACCTCCAGCCAGGACACCTCCACATCTGCCTCGGCTACTTTGGGGCCTTCTCCTTCAGCCTCCCCTTCCCCCACCTCTTCGCCTGCACCTTCACACTCCTCATCCCAACAACTGTCCATCTCGCAGGCGTTCGACCGCAGGCGGAAGTACGCCTCGAGTCACCCCCAAGCCCAAGCCTTAAACTGCCACATCTCCAAACTGCTGGCCCTGGAGATGTTGCCGTTTAGGCTTGTGGAGACGCAGGCCTTCCGCGACCTGATGGCGGCTGCCGCACCTCGCTATTCCGTCCCCAGCCGCCACTACTTTTCCCGGAGTGCCGTCCCCGCCCTGCACCAGCACGTGTCACGTAACATCAGGCGGGCCCTGAGGTACGCAGTCAGCGCAAAGGTCCACTTGACCACCGACTCGTGGACAAGCGCTTGCGGCCAGGAACGATACATTTTTTTGACGGCACACTGGGTGAATGTTGTGGAAGCGGGGACGGGGTCGCAAACAGAGACGGCCTACCTACCACCCCCGCCCAAGATTGCCAGCATGGGTTCTGATACACCCCCTCCTCTTCCTCCTCCTCCTCCTCTGCCTTAACATCGCCCTCAGCCGCTAGCTGGAAGCGTTGCAGCACTGGCGCGGGGAGACGTCAGCAGGCGGTGCTTAAGCTCATCAGCTTGGGCGACAGGAAGCACAGCGCCCCAGAGGTGAGGGACGCCATATTGCAGCAGACGGAGATGTGGCTGTCGCCGCTGCAGCTAGGACCAGGCATGGTCGTGTGCGATAACGGCCGTAACCTGGTGGCGGCTCTGGAGCTTGCCGAACTCAATCACGTACCATGCCTGGCCCACGTTTTTAATCTGGTAGTCCAAAAATTTCTAAAGACTTACCCCAACCTGGCAGAGCTACTGGTGAAAGTGCGGCGCTTGTGCGCTCACTTTCGGAAGTCAACTGTAGCTGCTGCTAGCTTAAAAAAAACTCCAGCAACGCCTCCATTTGCCTGAACATCGGCTGTTGTGCGACCTGCCGACTCGCTGGAATTCCACCTATTCCATGTTGGCCAGGGTGTGTGAGCAGCAGAGAGCATTGATGGAGTACCAGATTATGAATCCACGCGTGCCTCCAACTCAGCTCCCTCAGTTTGCCAACCACGAGTGGCCATGGATGGCAGACATATGCGATGTACTGCGTATCTTTGAGGAGTCCACCAAGAAGGTCAGCAGCGAGGACGCTATAGTGAGCGTAACCATCCCGCTCCTATGCGTCCTTAAAGAATCACTCATCGCAATAAGGGAGAACGCATTGCACGCAGAGGAGACGGGGGTAGGAGGAGACGCAACGGAGCTACACAGTCAGACCACACTTTTGTCTGCTTCTCGGTGGCAGTTGCAGGAGGAGGAGGAGGATGAGGAGGAGGAGGACGACGTGGAGGTGGCTGTGGAAGAGGAGGAGGATGCTGGCAGCGAGGGTAGCAGTCAGGCTGTGTGCGTCCCATTGGTTCAGCGCGGATGGGGCGGAGAGGAGGCGGAAGAGGAAGAGGAGGAAATGGCAAGTGATCCTTCTGGTGGGGGCAGTGACGTCATGCCTATTCAGAGTCTGGCACACATGGTTGACTTCATGCTGGGCTGCTTTTCCCGGGACACACGTGTTGTCCGGATAGTGGAGAACAAACTGTACTGGGTCTTCGCATTCCTGGACCCCCGGTATAAAGATAACGTCTCTTCTTTTATTCCGGTAGAGGAGAGGACAAATCGATTGCTGGAATACCAGAGGGAACTCGTGCAGAACATGATGGAGATTTTCCCACCCACCATCGCTGGCGGCAGAGAGGAGAGGGTCTCCCAGAGTCCCACAACATCAATCAGGCCCACAGCCACCAGGGGAACACTCTCCAAGGTGTGGGACACGTTCATGGCACCCCCTCGTGCAACTTCCATCACTGCGGGGCCCGCTATCAGCAGGAGGGACAAGTATCGGCGGATGTTGCGGGAGTACCTGGCAGACCGTACCCCTGTCCTCCCCGATCCCTCGGCATCCTACACTTACTGGGTCTCCAAGTTGGACACGTGGCTGGAAATGTCCCTGTACGCCTTGGAGGTGCTTGCCTGCCCTGCCGCCAGCGTGCTATCAGAAAGGGTGTTTCAGCGCAGCCGGGGGCATTATAACCGATAAGCGCAGCCGCCTGTCAACCGACAGTGCCGACAGGCTGACGCTAATCAAAATGAACAGCAAGTGGATTGACCCGGACTTTGCTTCTCCAACAGTGGAAAGCAGCCAAAAGTGAAGTGCCATCTGTATGAAGTGCCATTTCCTCCTCCACCTCCTCCTCCTTAACCGCCGTAGAATTGCTCCGTAAATAAGAAAAATTTATATATTTATGGCTCACCTCTTGGGCCTCCACAAAATGTTTAAGAGGTCTCACCTCTTGGGCCTCCACAAAATGTTTAAGAGGTCTCACCTCTTGGGCCTCCACAAAATGTTTAAGAGGTCTCACCTCTTGGGCCTCCACAAAATGTTTAAGAGGTCTCACCTCTTGGGCCACCATATAATTTTTACGAGGGCTCACCTCAAGCTAACTTTGCGCACTCATTAAAATATTTTCACAACAAGGACCTAAGAGCCCTCGATGGGAGAGCTTTGTGTGGGGTCCTGTTATAGGGAAGAGATGCGGCCCTGCGGGCTCTAGCCTGCCTTCTCCATGAGCCTCTGGCCAGCCCACGGCCTCTTCCTGCCTTTTGCGGTCCTACGCATCCCTCAACATCCCCACTGCTTTACCTGCTAGACATGACACTGGCCCAGGTCGGGTCGCTGACTTCGTCATACTCAACCACCTCCTCTTACACTGCCTCACTTTGCTCCAACAGCCTCCCTTGCTGGCAACTGTGTCTCATCATCGTCCCTAATCATTTTACACTTTAGTGCCCGTTCCACACCACCATCAGCTAGAGATGGAGCTTGCTCCAGTGTTTGGGCATCAGAACAAACAAAATCCTCAGATAGCTCCTGCGATTCTTGCATGGGTGGGAACACTGGGTTGATAACATTGGGCAGGGTGGGAGGAAGGAGGGTCAGAGTGAGGTCCCTGCAGTTTCTGCAGGCTATCGACGAGACTGGACTTTGTGGACTTGACTGGGTGGTGGACAGATTTAACAAATCTAGAAGGAGAAGGAGGGGTTTGCCGAGCTGTCTGTAAGGGTTGTGGAAATCCAGACAGAACCAAGGCCCCAAACTTGGGTGGGGTAGCAGGTTTGCCCGTCCCCGCCTCCACAACATTCACCCAGTGTGCTGTCAGGGAGATGTAGCATCCCGGCCTCAAACCAAAGTGTTGGTGGTCAAATGGCCTTTTGCAGTAACCGTGTTACTCGGGCGTGGATGATGTTTTGGGACATGTGCCTGGGCAAGGCAGGGATGGCACAGAGGGAAAAATAGTGATGGCTTGATTGCTTTCCCCCTTGCCTATGCCATCTGTGGTTGTCATAGGCAACGTGATTTTAAGGGGTGCAGAATTTCATCTTTTTTGTCTAGTTTGGCTTGGGGTCCATGGCAATGTAGAGGAAAGAAGGTTTCCTTGTATGGTCTCACTTTACAGAGAGGTTACATTGTCTTTGGAGTGTATTGTTGAGAGGCTGTGATAGTGGCGTAATAGTGCGACTTGGGCGCGTTATATGCACCCAGACATGCTTCCCCTGCTGTCCCAGTTGCATTCCAGCAGTGTTGGCATCCTTTTCTGAGGTTTCAGGGTGGACTTGGTGACCTCCAAGTGGTCGAATTGAGATTTCCAAGTGGCGAGCATTTTTTTCCCATAGACTTTAATGGGATTCGATATTCGGTCGAATAGTCAAATTTCGCGGTCTATTTGAATCGAATTTCGAACTTTCAAATATTTCACTACTCGCTCATCTCTAGTGATAAAATGTGATAAAAAAAAGTCACACTCCTAAATGGTATAAAAACTACAGATTATTCTGCAAAAAAATGAGCCCCCAAACAGCTCAGTAGATAGCATAATTATAAAAAAAAAAGTTATGTGGGGGGGGTCAGCTTATGGCGATATAAAAAGATTTATTTTTCAAAGTTTAAATGTATTTTTATATTATTTAAACATAAAAAAGATACATATGTGGTATCATTGTAATCATACTGACCCAGAGAATGAAGGACACAGGTCAGTTTTTCCACAAAGGGAATGCTGTGGGAACAAAACTTTTTTTCCCGCTTCCCACTACATTGTTTGCCATATTAAATGGTGGCATTAGAAAGTACAACTTGTCCCACAAAAAAATAAGCCCTCATACAGCTATGTGAACAGATAAATAAACTAAGGTATGGCTTAACCCCTTAGTGACGAGTGACGTACTATGTACGTCGTGATGTGGTGTTAGTTACCGCATCATGACGTGCATAGTACGTCGTGAAATGAAAGTGTCACCGCACACCGGCATCTGACCGGGTGTCACGGACAGCAGAGCTGTCCGGGTACCCGTCAGTGGACCAATCACAGTGGTCCTTTCCTCCCGATCGCTGTGATTGGTCAATCAGAGCTCAATGACCAATCACAGTGTGTCCAGCTTGGCGGCACACAGCACAGCTCCGATCTCTTCCTTCTGACAGTTGACATATGAGGAGATCGGAGCTGCGTCCTGTCAGAGTGCCACAGTAAAAAGAAAAACCTGAAAAAAGTGCCCCCAAGTGCCCCCACAGTGTCCCAGTCTAGCCAAAGACTCACCCCATCCTCCCCATCCTCCAGCGACTTGCGACTTTTGCACTGCCCTGGTCTCTCTGAGTGCCCCCACAGAGTACCCCCAAGTGCCCCCCAAGTGAAATAAGTGCCCCCACAGTGCCCCAGACTCACCTCATCCTAGTGAGTTGTCACTAGGAGATCAGAGCTGCGCTGCCCTGGTCTCCTGTCTGCCCCAAACACACCACATCCTCCAACTACCTTTCCTTTAGTGGTGTAAGGTTAGGGTTAGGGTTAGGAGTTAGGGTGAGGTTTAGGAGTTAGGGTTAGGAGTTAGGGTTAGGCATTTGTAAAAAAAATAAAATAAACATTACTAAAAATATATATATATATATATATATATATATATATATATATATATATATATATTAAATTAGGTAGCCTTAGTTAGTTTGCCAGGGTACTGGCAGTTAGGTAGAAGTAGTTTAGAGTTAAGGATTTCAAGAAAAAAAGATAAATAAATATATATATATATATATATATATATACATATATTGTAGTTTGCACCATATAAAATGGCTGAGCGTATGTATACGGCAGAGGAGGCATACACATTTATCTGTTCTGATACAGAAAGTGCATGCAAGACCAAACAGTTTCAAATTTCATCCTCATCCGCTAACACTAGTGATGACGAGCCGCAGCAAAGTCGCAGACGAGACTTTTTGCCTGGCACTAGCACCATTGACCCCGAATGGATGCCCACAGAGTCATATGCTCCGTCTGTTCCAGAATTTAATTCGGTCACAGGCATCCATTTTGATAGTACGGGGTTTAGGGAGGTGGAATTTTTTAAAATCTTCTTATCAGAAGAATTAATAAATTTGATGTTTGAGCAGACCAATTTATACGCTGCTCAATTCATTGCTAGTCAACCCACCTCATATTACACTAAAACTGGCATATGGTGCCCTGTTGTTGTGGCGGACATTTTAAAGTTTTGGGGCCTCCTTCTAAATATGGGTCTCATAAAAAAAAACACTATGAGATCTTACTGGTCATCTGATGTCTTGTACGATACCCCCATGTACAGGGCAGTAATGACAAGACAGCGATTCGAGACAATCCTGCGATTTCTGCACTTTGCTGACAACACACAGTGCCCCACACGTGATGACCCCAGCCACGACAGGCTTTATAAAATTAGGCCCCTTATAAATTATTTAAATGAAAAATTTAAAAAGGCCTACACCCCAGAAAAAAATGTTGCCGTGGACGAGTCACTTGTCCTTTTTAAAGGCAGAGATCACCTTGACGATTTGGTGGACGGGCCCAGATAATTTTGTACGAAATATATTTGACAAGAATCTCTAATTTACTAAATAAGCATAGCATTAGCTCCAGAATACCTCATATATCTATGGCATTTTGTGCTTTATCTGGTTGGCAGTGTGCCGTTGCATTGTATGTATTTTTCTTTCCTTGTGCATTTAGCCATAGCAAGGTGCACCTGCGCACTGGGATGTGCTGACTGAAATTCCCCTTTTTTTCTTTGTAAGTTTGTACTGGAGATGTGGCTACTCCATTTGGTCATGCACTCCTGACTAGCCCCGTCTGCCCCATAGGCTGATTTTAATTAGTGTAACTATAAAGCCGAGTGGACTCGGCATGCATGTTGGTACCTGCATCCCTGTATTAGGGGAGGCCTTTGACGCACCATAAATGGCAAAAAGCAGAGGGGACCAGGCATGCATGTGGAACCAACACCCCCTGATTATACGGAAGCCAAGGTTGGCACATAACAGGTAGGAAATAGTGTTAGGTTCCCGTCCTACAGAGATCAACTTGACGATTTGGTGGACGGGCCCAGATAATTTTGTACAAAATATATTTGCCAAGAATCTCTAATTTACTAAACAAGCATAGCATTAGCTCCAGAATACCTCATATCTCTATGGCATTGTGTGCTTTATCTGGTTGGCAGTGTGCCGTTGCATTGTATGTATTTTCCTTTCCAGGCTGCAATTTTGCCAATATTTGCCAAGGAAGAGAGCACGATTTGGGCTAAAAATTTATAAGCTCTGTGAGAGCGAATCTGGGTACACCTACAAATTTAGAGTTTATGAGGGCAAAGATACCCAGTTTTGCCCTCCTCAATGCCCCCATTCCCTCAATGTGGCAGGTAAAATAGTGTGGGATCTCCTGCACCCACTTTTAGATAAGGGGTACCACTTGTACGTCGACAATTATTATAGAAGCGTAGCCCTTTTCAGGTGCCTTTCAGTAAGAAAGACAGTGGCATGTGGCACCATAAGCCGCAATCAAAGAGGCCTGCCCAAGCCTTTAGTCAACCAAAAACTGAAGCCTGGAGAAATAAAGGGCCTTTGCAATGGGGACATCTTACTTGTGAAATATCGAGACAAAAAGATGTCCTCGTAATGACATCTATACATCCAGACAGCAGCAGCCCTGTTTCTGCACGCGGCACAAATACCACCGTCTCCAAACCTGTCTGCATACAGGATTATAATAAATATATGGGTGGGGTGGACCTTGCAGACCAAATGCTGCAGCCCTATAGCGCGGTCAGGAAATCCCGTGTTTGGTATGAGAAGCTTGCATCCCACCTCATGCATGTAGCCCTGTATAATTCTTTTGTTATGTTCCAAAAATCAGGGAACCAAGGAACATATCTTGATTTTCAAGAAAAAAATCAAAAAATTTAATATTTGGAGAGCAGCGTCAGGAAAGCAGTGGCATAGCGTCATCCAGTCATGCCAGAAGATTTGTCCTAGGACAACATTTCCCATCAGAGGTGCCCCCTACTGCAAAAAAAAAAAAAAGCAGAGCCCAAAACAGATGTAGGGTCTGTTATAAGAATGGGATACGGCGGGATACCACATATCAATGTGACACCTGTCCAGATAAGCCTGGACTTTGCATTAAGCAGTGTTTCCGCATTTACCACACTTCTCAAGATTATTAATTTAATCAGTTTAATTTTATTTTTACTTTTTTATGCACTTTTGGCCTTTTTTAATTTATTATGCAATCCACTGTTTAAAACTCCACATTTCATTAGCCAATTATAATTTGGAAAATTAGACAAACTCTAAAAGGTAAAAATAAATTCTTATTATAACTAGAGATGAGCGAGCACTAAAATGCTCGGTTGCTCGTTATTCGAGTTGATTTTTTCCCGATGCTCGGGTGCTCGTTTCGAATAACGAACCCCATTGAAGTCAATGGGAGACTCGAGCATTTTTGAAGGGGACCAAGGCTCTGCCTAGGGAAGGCTGGGTGAAAACCTGGAAACATCAGAAAATGATGGAAACACCACGGAAATGGACAGGAAACAGCAGGGGCAGCATGCATGGATGCCTCTGAGGCTGCCTAATCCCACCATTACCCCAAATTCTCAGGCAACAGCCTGGTGGCTACCCTCATGGCAATTGTGCTCACCCAGACCAAGAAAGGCAAGGCAAATACCCATCACATGTTTTCATATTTTGTTTTTTATATTTTTTTTTAAATTTTGTTTTTTTGGGAACTTGACGTGCAGGAACTATCGGAGACCTAACTCCGCTGTTAACGGTGGCTATTTAGACTGCGACCCAGACAAATGTCGCACAGAGATTTTTAGGATCAAGCTATAGACGTTATTGGTAGCAAATGAGTTGGTTGCATTCTGTGACATACAGAAAGTGTCACCTGGACAGTATATACGGATTGGAGCGAGTGTGCTGAACTGTGACACACAGAAAGGTTACACGCAGCTGAGTAAAATGGATTTGTATCACTGAGCTAAAACAACAAAAAATTATTGTTTTTTTATATTTTGTTTTTTTTATTTTTTTTTAAATTTTGTTTATTTGGGAACTTGACGTGCAGGAACTATCGGAGACCTAACTCAAACCCTGTTAATGGTGGCTATTTAGACTGCGACCCAGACAAATGTCGCACAGAGAGGTTTTTGGATCAAGCTATAGACGTTATTGGTAGCAAATGACTTGGTTGTATTCTGTGACATACAGAAAGTGTCACCTGGACATTTTATATGGATTGGAGCGTGTGTGCTGAACTGTGACACACAGAAAGGTTACACACAGCTTAGTAAAATGGATTTGTATCACTGAGCTAAAACAACAAAAAAAACTAATTTATTTTTATATTTTTTTTTTTAAATTTAGTTTTTTTTGGGAACGTGACGTGCAGGAACTATCGGAGACCTAACTCACACCCTGTTAACGGTGGCTATTTAAATTGCGACCCAGACAAATGTCGCACAGAGATTTTTAGGATCAAGCTGTAGACGTTATTGGTAGCAAATGACATGGTTGTATTCTGTGACGTACAGAAAGTGTCACCTGGACAGTATATACGGATTGGAGCGAGTGTGCTGAACTATGACACACAGAAAGGTTACACGCAGCTGAGTAAAATGGATTTGTATCACTGAGCTAAAACCACAAAAAAATTGTATTTTTTTTTTTATATTTTGTTTTTTATATTTTTTTTTAAATTTTGTTTTTTTCTGGAACTTGACGTGCAGGAACTATCGGAGACCTAACTAACACCCTGTTAACGGTGGCTATTTAAACTGCGACCCAGACAAATGTCGCACAGAGAGTTTTTTGGATCAAGCTATAGACGTTATTGGTAGCAAATGACTTGGTTTTATTCTGTAAAAATACAAAAGTATGGTTGCACAACATGTAATAAGCAATGGGAGTAAAAGTAAATCTGGATATATGTGGCGCTATGCCGACTAAAGATAAAAAAGGAAGTCCTTAGTTACAAATATTTGCAAATGCGTGATCATGCCCACTCACCAATCGTCACGGTAACTTCCTGTGGAGTGGGTCCCTACACTCATCTATGCCTCTGTTCAGACTACATCCAAGTCTCCATTATTCAGGGCGTGTGAGACCAGCTAAATAGGAATCCTACCAGGAAGTCCTGGGTGAATGGGCGTCGCCAGGTCCAAAAGAGTTTGCGAGGCTCATTATATAACAATAGAAAGTTCGGACCAGCGATACATATATATATATATATATATTCATAAGTGCATATCCATAAAGCAAAACTATAGAAATACAAAAGTATGGTTGCACAACATGTAATAAGCAATAGGAGTAAAAGTAAATCTGGATATATGTGGCGCTATGCCGACTAAAGATAAAAAAGAAAGTCCTTAGTTACACATATTTGCAAATGCGTGATCATGCCCACTCACCAATCGTCACGGTAACTTCCTGTGGAGTGGGTCCCTACACTCATCTATGCCTCTGTTCAGACTACATCCAAGTCTCCATTATTCAGGGCGTGTGAGACCAGCTAAATAGGAATCCTACCAGGAAGTCCTGGGTGAATGGGCGTCGCCAGGTCCAAAAGAGTTTGCGAGGCTTATTACATGTTGTGCAACCATACTTTTGTATTTCTATAGTTTTGCTTTATGGATATGCACTTATGAATATATATATATATGTATCGCTGGTCCGAACTTTCTATTGTTGGTTTTATTCTGTGACGTACAGAAAGTGTCACCTGGACAGTATATACGGATTGTAGCAAATGTGCTGAACTGTGACACACAGAAAGGTTACACACAGCTGTTTAAAATGGATTTGTATGACTGAGCTAAAACAACAAAAAAACTAATTTTTTTTTTATATTTGGTTTTTTTGGGAACGTGACGTGCAGGAACTATCGGAGACCTAACTCACACCCTGTTAACGGTGGCTATTTAAACTGCGACCCAGACAAATGTCGCACAGAGATTTTTAGGATCAAGCTGTAGACGTTATTGGTAGCAAATGACTTGGTTGTATTCTGTGACGTACAGAAAGTGTCACCTGGACAGTATATACGGATTGGAGCGAGTGTGCTGAACTATGACACACAGAAAGGTTACACGCAGCTGAGTAAAATGGATTTGTATCACTGAGCTAAAACAACAAAAAAAATAATTTTTTTTTATATTTTTTTAAAAATTTTGTTTTTTTTGGGAACTTGACATGCAGGAACTATCGGAGACCTAACTAACACCCTGTTAACGGTGGCTATTTAGACTGCGACTCAGACAAATGTCGCACAGAGAGTTTTTGGATCAAGCTGTAGACGTTATTGATAGCAAATGACTTGGTTGTATTCTGTGACATACAGAAAGTGTCACCTGGACAGTATATACGGATTGGAGCGAGTGTGCTGAACTATGACACACAGAAAGGTTACACGAAGCTGATTAAAATGGATTTGTATCACTGAGCTAAAACAACAAAAAAAACTATTTTTTTTTATATTTTGTTTGTTTTATTTTTTTTCTTAATTTTGTTTTTTTGGGAACTTGACATGCAGGAATTATCGGAGACCTAACTCACACCCT